>OZ020518.1:2853001-3115815 GCA_963971425.1 Bryoerythrophyllum caledonicum | reverse complement strand
CCAAGTCCATGGCTGCCCCGAGCGCTAACATGCACCGAATGGTGCTAAACTTCGCAACGGGAGCAAAGGTCTCATTGAAGTCCACACCTTCAACTTGTGAGAAGCCCTTTGCGACGAGCCTTGCCTTGTACCTCACGATGTCACCATTGGCATCCCTTTTCGTTCGAAAGACCCACTTGCACCCTACACACTTGCGGTTTGAAGGCAATGGTGCCAATTCCCACGTTCCATTGGCCATCAAGGAGTCATACTCTTCTTGCATGGCTAGCTCCCACTTGCTCGCATCTTGCGAGTGTATGGCCTCACTCATGGTGTGAGGCTCCGCAATGGCAGCCACGTTTGCACGCTCCACATCACGTGGGGGCAAGATGTGGTTCTTCCACCACTCTCCAAGTGGCTTGCGCACCCTCCTCGAGTACCGAGACGCCTCCGTGGTGTCGTTGTCATCTTTCCTTGGTGGTGGCTGCGGTGGAGCCTCCCTTGCAACCCTCCTTGTCCTCGCACGAAGAATAGGAGCCAATTGCCCTCCATGCTTGGGCTGGCCCTCCACCTCTTCATCAATGGTGCCTTCCCCTCCCTCCACAAAGCTCTCCGAAGGGCCACAAAGGGTTGGTTGCACCACCAAAGGCTTTGGCTCTTCTTCAAACTCTTCATCATCATCGGATTTGAAGGAGCCGTCCACCTCAAGGGCTGGTCCTTCATCAACACTCCCACTTGGATGCTCCTTCAAAGACTCCTTGTCTTCGAAGAACTCCACGTCCGGGCTCTTGATTATCTTCTTCGTTGCCATGCAAATCAGCCTATACGCCTTCGTGCCCTCACAATATCCAAGGAACAAGCACTTGATGGCCTTAGCATCAAGCTTGGTCCTCCTCTCATCGGGCACCTTTGCATAAGCCACACAACCAAAGACACGCATGTGGGAGATGGTGGGACGCTTACCGCTCCATGCTTCTTCGGGCGTCATACCTTGGAGAGCCCTACTAGGGCACCGGTTGCGTGTGTACACCGCGGTACACACCGCCTCAGCCCAAAACTCACGCCCAAGCTCTTGGGCATACAACATGGACCGCGCCATCTCCACAATGGTGCGGTTTGCACGCTCCGCAACACCATTTTGTTGTGGAGTGTAGGGGGCTGATGTGTTCCTCGCAATGCCATGCTTGCGCAAGAACTCATCGAATGCCTTGCCCGTGTACTCGCCGCCATTGTCGGAGCGCAATACCTTCACCTTGTGCTCCGATTGCTTCTCAACCAAGCTCTTCCACTCCTTGAAGCGTGGTAGCACCTCACTCTTGCACTTGAGCACATACACCCACACCTTCCTTGAAAAGTCATCAATAAAGGTGAGGAAGTACCTTGCTCCTCCAAAAGATGTCGTCTTCATCGGCCCGCACACGTCCGAATGGACCAGCTCTAACAGCTTGGTGGCACGCTCCGCACCATCGGTAGGGAAGGGCTGCCTTGCAAGCTTGCCTTCAATGCACCCTTCACAAGCAAATGGCACCACATTGGATGGAGCCTTGCCTAGGTCCATGCCGTTTGCCATGCCTTGCAACGCCTTGACTCCCTTCGCATTGAGATGGCCCATCCTTCTATGCCAAAGCTCCATGAGTGGCCCGTTGGTCGATGTGTGTGCTAGGCAACCCACATCAGCCCCACTCACCACCTTGAGCTCCAATCGATACAAGTTGGCCTCCATTGAAGATGTGGCAATCAAATTACCTTCACAAGAGCGCACCGCACATCCTTTGGTGTTGAATTGCACCACCAACCCTCTTGATACGAGCTTGCTCACCGATAGCAAGTTGGCATGCAACTTGGGTACATGGAGCACGTCGTGCACCACGATGCGCCTCCGCTGGCCCTCCACGTTGCTCTCCACCACGATGGAACCCTTGCCCACCACCTCCACCACGCCGTTGTCTCCCATAAACACGTTGCGCCCCGAAATGGACTCATACGTGTCAAAGGCATGCTTGTGGGGTGTCATGTGTTGTGTGGCCCCCGAATCAACAATCCAATTGTTGATGGAGGTGTTGGCTGCCCCGCCATTGGCCACAAACACAAAGTCATTGTGGCTTACCTCATCTCTTGCATTGTTGGCCACTTCCTTGTTGCTCCAACAATTGCGAGCAATGTGGCCCGGTTTGCCACACTTGTAGCACGTACGCGCCTCTTGCCTTGTGCTAGAGCTGCCCTTCTTGTCTTGACGTGAGATCATTGCCGCATCTTCACCTTGAGGTTCCCTCTCCTTCCTCTTGGACACTTCATGCATAAGTCGTGCGGTAATGAACTCCACGGTGAGCTCCTTCACAGGCCGCGTCTCCAAGGCCGTGATCAAGTGCTCGTACGATGGTGGAAGGCTTTCAAGCAAAGTCATAACAACATCTTCGTCTTTCACGGGCACATCTAAACAAGTGAGCTGGTCCGCAAGGGACTTTACCTTGTTGATGTGATCCAACATGTCGCCGCCTTCCTCCATCTTCACCGTGAAGAACTTCCTTCTCAAAAACAAGATGTTGGAGAGGCTCTTGGTCTCGTGTATGTTGCACAACGTGGTCCACGCTTCCGCTGGTCCTTTGCAAGCCTTGATGTGCGCCATCTCCTTGTCCACCAAGTTGGTGGCAATCACCGCAAAGGCACGCTTGCAACGCCGCTCATAGTCTTTCTTGTCCTTCTCATCGGCCGTGGGTGGTGGGGGAAGCTCCGTTTGATCCACGATGTCCCATAGGTCCTTGGCGGAGAGGATCATCTCCATCTTGAACTTCCATAGGCTGAAGTTGTCTCCATTGAACTTATCCACAAGCCGCAGCCCCTCTCCTTCACTTGAAGCCATAGCTTGATGTGGAGTACCTCCCACTCACTTCAAGCACTTGAACTCTCTTTACAAGATCCACAACACTCCAATGTAACCAAAACACTACATGAAATGCACTTGCAAGTGCAAATGAGCCCTACTAGTGTCGATTGCAACCCTAAGCTCTCCCTTTAGCACCTCTAGGGTAAATGACCACTCTAAACACTCAAATCAGCACCTCTAGTGCTACACACGACCCTAGGCACTCACCTTGGCACCTCTAGTCCACATCAGCCCCTCTTCAAGTGCACATCCACTAAACTCACTAGTTTAGACACTAGTGCAACACCATGCACTCTAATGCACTCAAATGGGCACTCCAAACATCAAGAGCACAATCCCAAGGTCAAATGTGCTGACCTAACCCTAAATCAAGACACATGAAACCCTAGGTGCTCCAATGAGCCTCAAATCCACCCAAACGACCTCTCAACAACACAACAACAAGCAAACACTCACCAAGGCACAATGTTGAGCAATCCGGCTCTCCCAAGGTGCTCCAAGCTAGCTCCAAGTAGATCAGCCCTCCCCTCCTTCGCAACTCACGTTCGTGGGCCCATAACCTATTGAAGAATGAAATGAAAGGAAGAGAATGAAGAATGAACAAGTTGGTGGTAAAGCTTGCAATGAGAGAGGTGAATTCTCCCACTTCCCATGCTCTTCTTATCAATGGAATACATCAGCCCTTGATTGTAATCCTTATGGGACAATGACACCAAGCTACCCTTTTCTACTTCTTATCTTCTAAGGTAGGGCTGGTCCTACCTTTCTATACTAGTTTAGCACTCTATACTCAACACAAACGTGGCTGCCATTGCGGAGCCTCACACCATGAGTGAGGCCATACACTCGCAAGATGCGAGCAAGTGGGAGCTAGCCATGCAAGAGGAGTATGACTCCTTGATGGCCAATGGAACGTGGGAGTTGGCACCATTGCCTTCAAACCGCAAGTGTGTAGGGTGGAAGTGGGTCTTTCGAACGAAGAGGGATGCCAATGGTGACATCGTGAGGTACAAGGCAAGGCTGGTCGCAAAGGGCTTCTCACAAGTTGAAGGTGTGGACTTCAATGAGACCTTTGCTCCCGTTGCAAAGTTTAGCACCATTCGGTGCATGTTAGCGCTCGGGGCAGCCATGGACTTGGAGATCCATCAAATGGATGTGAAGACGGCCTTCTTGAATGGAGAGTTGGAGGAGGATGTGTACATGGACCAGCCACCGGGATTTGTGCAAGAAGGCCAAGCCCACCTTGTGTGCAAGTTGAAGAAGAGCCTTTATGGGCTCAAGCAATCTCCACGTGCTTGGTATGAGAGCTTCCATGCATTCTTCACAAGGGAGGGCTTCACAAAGAGCATGGCTGACCATTCATTGTACATCAAGCAAACAATGGACTACTTTATGGCGGTGGTCATCTACGTGGACGACGTGATCTTGTTGGTGAGTGGCATGTTGATGATGAGGAAGTTGAAGGGCAGCCTTGAAGAGGAGTATGACATGAGTGATCTTGGTGAGTTGCATTTCTTCTTGGGAGTTCACATTGAGAGGGATAGGGCAGCCTTCACCATCACCATGCACCAACGGAGCTACATCGAGGGTGTGCTCCAACGCTTTGGCATGGAGGATTGCAAGTCCATTGGCACACCTTTGGATGCAAAGGCGCCATTAGTGAAGCTTGGCGATGAAGAGTTTCAAGAGCATGAAGAAGGTATGTTGGATATCCCCTACAAGGAGAGTGTAGGTTGTCTAATGTATGCAATGGTAGCCACAAGGGCTGACCTTGCATTTGCGGTAAGCGTGGTGTCTCAATTCATGTCCAAGCCCGGTCCTATGCATTGGGCAGCGGTGAAGAGGATCATGAAGTACTTGAAGGGCACCATGGAGATGAAGTTGACTCTTGGAGGCAAAGACATCAGCCTTGAAGGATATTGCGATGCGAATTGGGGAGGCGATGCAAGCACTAGGAAGTCCACGACGGGCTACGTCTTCTTCCTTGGAGTGGGCGCCATATCGTGGAATAGCAAGCGCCAACCAACGGTGGCTCTATCCACCACGGAAGCGGAGTACATGGCGGCGAGCCAATCCGCCAAGGAGGCCATTTGGCTAAGGCAATTGATGGCTGATGTAGGGTGTGTGCAAGGGGAGGCAACCACCATCATGTGCGACAACCAAGGTTGCATTGCACTCGCGAAGAACCCCAAGCACCACTCACGAACGAAGCACATAGATGTGCAACACCATTTCATTCGAGAGAAGATTGAAGATGAGGTAATTGAGTTGCGGTATTGCCCCACGGAGCACATGGTGGCTGATGTGCTCACAAAGGCACTTGGAAGAGAGCGACATATGATGTTGAGCAAGGCAATGCGCTTAGAGTCCAAGGACACCTCGCTAAGTGGGAGTGTTGAGTATAGAGTGCTAAACTAGTATAGAAAGGTAGGACCAGCCCTACCTTAGAAGATAAGAAGTAGAAAATGGTAGCTTGGTGTCATTGTCCCATAAGGATTACAATCAAGGGCTGATGTATTCCATTGATAAGAAGAGCATGGGAAGTGGGAGAGATAACCTCTCTCATTGCAAGCTTTACCACCAACTTGTTTATTCTTCATTGTCTTCCTTTTATTTCATTCCTTAACAGCGGAAACCCGTGTAGAAGGAAGTGCAGAAACCAGTTCGGACTTCTTCTCGACCAACTCTCTAGAGCGCCATAACGAGTCAAGTACCCCTTGTACGAGGAGAATATACGCTGTAGGACAGGGTGGAATCAAGGAGGACGTGTCAACCTTCCAGACGGATCGTGAGGAAGAATCCGAGTACAAGGACATCCGAGCCTACCTCCTCACTCACACGTACCTAGAAGGATACAACAGAGAGGAGAAGGCCGTATTCCTTATACCCCCATTGAAGGGATTCTTTTTAAGTATGGGGCGAATGAGAAGTTAAGGAGGTGTCTAGAGCTGAAGGAGAGAAGACCGATCATCCGTGCCCTACACGATGAACCAACGGGGGGACACTTTGCCGTGATGAGTACGGTGGAGCGGATCCGAGCAACGGGGCACTGGTGGCAGCAGCTCGACATGGATGTGAAGCACTTTGTTCAAGGTTGCGATCCATGCCAGCGAATCGGCAAACCCGGAACCATTGGCCCTTGACTCCTATCATTCCCCTCGCACCATTTGAAAAGTTGGGGATTGACTTCATTAGCCCCATCTTTCCAGTAAGCGCGAACCGGCATAAGTAAATTATCCTAGCAATGGATTACGCCACCAAGTGGGTCGAGGCCTGAGCCACTAGGAAGAACGTTGCCGTTACTGCTGCGACCTTCCTCTTTGAGCAGATCTGCATGAGGTTTGGTCACCCCCTTGAGATAGTTAGTGATAGAGGAACCCACTTTCTGAATGAAGTTGTCCTAGACCTAACCTCCAGATACGCCATCAAACATAGGAAGACCACGCCGTATAACCCGAAAGCCAACGGTCTTACGGAGTGTGCGAATGGCATAGTGGGAGGGATCCTCAACAAAGTAGTCGCAGCGCACAAGACAGACTCGGACAAGATGTTGTTCTCTACCTTGTCCGCCTACAACACAACGAGGATAACCACCACCGGAAAGAGCCCCTACTTCCTAGTCCATGGGCAGGAGGTACTGCAGCACATAGAAACAAACATTGAGACTCATAGAGTCTTGACATCCAAACATGCCGACCGTGATACCTCCTTGGAGACCCCGATTGCGGACTTGGATGCCCTGGAAGAAACACGGAGCGACGCGTTGCAACAAACCATCCAAGTCCAAGCCCAGCGGAAGAGAATGTACGACCTGAAGCTAACCAGTAACAAGGGCATTGAAGCAGGGACACTTGTCCTGCTCTTTGATAGCCGGCACCAAGACTTTCGAGGTAAATTACATCGCCAATGGATGGGGCCATATGAGGTACACGAGGTATTCTCCAATGGCTCCTTACAACTTAATGATTTACAAAGAAGCTTCTTGGAGACCGAGACCAATGGATCGCGGAGCAAACTCTACCGCGAAAATGGAAGCATGGAGGACGAATCCACTGATAGCGAGGATGCTGTTGGGTGAGAAGAGAATGATGTCGAACCACGAATTTTTAAACTTTTTTAGTTAGATAGTTAGGGATGATTATCATGGACCAATTAGTTTAGTTTGGCGGATTAGTTACGCCAGAATTAGCCGTTAGATAGAATTAGGGTTGGGGGAATAAAGGACTACTCTAAAATCCTTAAAAATGATAAAGTAGACCCTAGGGCCAGAATCTAACTTAGAGCCTCACCCTCGATTTCCAAGCTCGAGGCAATCGATCAACCTCAACCGGAGGCAACTGATTACCCCAGCTCAGGGTAAAAGGCTCCACAAAGATCAGTCAAGAAAGAAGTCAACAGTTCGGTGCGGAACCTTGGTGCGGAACCTCAGTGCCGAACCCCGGTACGGAACCTCGGTGCGGAACCTTAGTGCGGAACCTCGGTGCGGAAACCCGAGGAAGAGCAGGTGTGTGGAACCCACCATGCGGATTTGGGTACGAAAGCTCCTATCACGGAGAACAAGACAGGAATCCGCAGGACCAAGACGACGAGGAACGCGTAGAACCTTGGCAGGAGCAGGAGCTCTGAGGAGCGAAACCAGCAACCAAAGAACATGAAGCCGTGGGTGGAGACCCAAGCCCGTGGATAGAGACCCAAGCCCGTGTGTAGAGACCCAAGCTCGTGTGCGGAAGACTTAAGGTGGCCGGTGCGGAAACCCACAGCCCTTGTGTGCAAACCCACAGCGAGGGAGCGGAAGGCGAGGCGAGGAGACCTCTGTGCGAAGACCCGAGCGGAGGAAGGCGGTACGAAACCTGGAGCGAAGGCTCGGAGCAGCAGCAGCTGGGAGCGGAAAGCGAAGAGCGAGGGGACGGCAGCACACGAGGAGACGGCAGCACACGAGGAGCACAAATCGCTCCAAGGTGAGCTGGTGCGGAAACCCTTGTGCGGAAATCCTTGTGCGGAAACCCTTGTGCGGCCGTGTACGGAAAACCTGTGCGAACTTTGTGCGGAAACCTTGAACAAGACCACCACCGACAGGATCACAATGACGACCAGCACTAGTAGGATCACCACGACGATCAAGACCAGCATCAGCAGGATCACCACGACGATCAAGACTAGCACCAGCAGGATCTCCACAACGATCAAGACGACCACCAGCAGGATCACCACGACGAACAAGACCGACAAGATCACCGTGACGACCAGCACCAGCAGGATCACCGTGACGACCAGCACCAGCAGGATCACCGTGACGACCAGCACTAATAGAATCACCACGACGATGAAGACAACAAGACCTGCACCAGCAGGATACCACGACGATCAAGACCAGCTAAACCAGCAAGGAGGGCGAACCCCACCTAGCGGGTGGAGCTTGTGAGAGGACCTCACCGGGAGAGCGCAGATCTCACCAACTAAAGTTGGTACGGACCTTGCAGGCTGTGCGAGCGAAAGCATGGCTCTTTCAGTGGTGAGAGATATCTCCCCTCTTGTCCCGAAGGATCCTCTTGAGCTCACGAAGCTCAAGAGAACCTTCTCCACATGGGATGTCTCTCTCTCCTCGAGTTTTGCTGGAGATTTTGTATCGAGTCTACGATGCAGGAGCTGCGTCAGGACCCCTTGCCAGAACCAGAGGGAGATAGTATCCGTGCTTGCCCCGAACGGTGGACCATGGGGAGGTAGCAGGAGGTGTACGGATTTCCACGCTAGGACGTGGGATGGACGAGTTTGAAGAAGGAGGAGTATGCCAAGGGGAGGTTCAGGGCCAAGGCTGCCAAGAACGGCTACGCGTTGCAAGATTGCGTGGACCCCCGTGCTAAACGGGTCTTCTCATTCCTTGTGCCCATCTTATACCTTGAGAGACCCAACCGGGTCACCGTCACTTTGGCTAACACGTTGTATGGAGCCTACTTGGGGGAGAGGACGGTGAACTGGGCCATCATCGTGAAGGAGGTAGTGCTGAGGTTGGCCAAGAGTGTGGGGAGCATCGGACGTTCTCCCATCTGTCCATTCATGATCCATCTCTATCACCACTTCAAGGAGACCACCTCGGATGAGGATGTGGTGTATGGAACCCAGCTCATGTTGAGGAAGTTCGAGGGAACGGAGTCGGAGCATGAGCCAAGATCGGAGGGAGGGAGCAGCGCATCCCAGTCAGAGGAGGAGGCACCACCACCCCCCAAGCGACAGAGGCAGCACCAAGGTGGAGCTCCTTCCACGCGGACCCGTGCAGCTATTCGAGCAGCAGCTACCGGTTCAGCTCTACATGGAGGTAAGATTTACAAGGCCTCCGAGTTGGTAGAGGCTCTCCGGGTATATGTGGACGACATGAAGAGGACGTTGGGGCAGGTGAGTGGCTCCGTGGGCAATCCACCTAGCCATGGATTGGTGGCAGCAGTCAAGGAGAAGATGGGAGGAGCTAGTGACCTCCGCATCATGGAGGAGAAGGTGGACCGGCTCAACCCCGACATGGCCAAGGTGAAAAGTCGGGCTCTGGAGGCAGAGAAGGGTTGGAGGCATGTCTCCAAGCCAATGCCTCAGCATCAGCATTATAGCAGGTGGAGGAGGCCTTGCACTTTCCAGTGGATGCAGTGTTGAAGGCCAAGATATTCGATGCCAAGTTGGAGAGAGATGGCCATATCTCTAGCAAGAGGGTAACCTCACCCACATCTTGCCCAAGATTGTGGAGGAAGCTGATGGCGCGGGCCAGGATGACGATTCTGGTTCGGAGGCTGATTCGGAGAGGAATGACTCGGGTGACCAAGGCCTTCTAAAGGGGAAGGGTGTGATTGATCTCGATAGCCCGATTCTGCTGTCACGAACTCTACTTGTGGGAGTCACTGCTTGCCATTCCCCTTCAGATATCACCACACAGGTACAAAGCGTGAGGAAGGAGCGCACGGGTGCCACGATGGAGCCTCCGCGCACGGTTCTTCCTCGCCAGTGTTCCCTTGGAGCCCCCGGTCGCACCACATCGACTGTTGCTCCTTTGTAGGGTATGTCTCCTTTCGGGAAGACCACTAGTGAGAGTTCAGCTTACTTGCACCTTCCAGTACGGACTGAGGGCAAGTTGGGACACACCTCCGTTCAGGAAGTCTTTATTGGGACTCCGAGCCAGGAACCGGGCCCTCCGGCCCGATCTGAGCCCCACCAGGGCACTACTTCCGTGCTACTCACTCCGGGTGGCCCGGACGCCACGTTGACTTCGATGGAGGGCTTGCCCCGGTCATCCATGGCCGGATCGGCACCCTCTTCATCTGCAGATTTGTTATCCCCTCTTGAAACGCTCGCGACGGCCGCGGCTCTCCCGACTTCGAACAAGAGCACGAAGAAGCGGAAGAGGAGGGAAGAGAAGAGAAGACTTGAGGAGTTGAACCGGAAGTAGGGTCAGAATCTTAGTTTGTAGGTTATTATTTACTTTTGGACTTGGCTCTGAGTTGAACGTGGATTTGACTTGGTTTTGCCTTGGGATTTGTGTTTTGATGCCTTTGACTTTGCACGTAGAGTTGGTGAGACGGCGGCTGCGCCGTCAAGGGTAGTTAATGCTGCCAGGTTTTGTAGAAGGCATCTTTTGCGTTTGGACGCTTGTGTGTGTTAGCTGCAGTATAAGTGAGAAGCCTCGGGGCACCTCTCTTCACTGCTTGTTGTGTGCATTTTGCTTTCAGTTTAATTCTAAACTTACGCTCTCTGAAAACCTTCTATGGTTGGGATAGCTCGGAATCTATATGACTGTGAGTACCATTTCAAGTAGTCCACTCCTCAAGTCCATACTAACTGTCTAAGTTGTTGTTATTGAAGAATGAAATGAAAGGAAGACAATGAAGAATGAACAAGTTGGTGGTAAAGCTTGCAATGAGAGAGTTGAATTCTCCCACTTCCCATGCTCTTCTTATCAATGGAATACATCAGCCCTTGATTGCAATCCTTATGGGACAATGACACCAAGCTACCATTTTCTACTTCTTATCTTCTAAGGTAGGGCTGGTCCTACCTTTCTATACTAGTTTAGCACTCTATACTCAACACTCCCACTTAGCGAGGTGTCCTTGGACTCTAAGCGCATTGCCTTGCTCAACATCACATGTCGCTCTCTTCCAAGTGCCTTTGTGAGCACATCAGCCACCATGTGCTCCGTGGGGCAATACCGCAACTCAATTACCTCATCTTGAATCTTCTCTCGAATGAAATGGTGTTGCACATCTATGTGCTTCGTTCGTGAGTGGTGCTTTGGGTTCTTCGCGAGTGCAATGCAACGTTGGTTGTCGCACATGATGGTGGTTGCCTCCCATTGCACATACCCTACATCAGCCATCAATTGCCTTAGCCAAATGGCCTCCTTGGCGGATTGGCTCGCCGCTATGTACTCCGCTTCCGTGGTTGATAGAGCACCGTTGGTTGGCGCTTGCTATTCCACGATATGGCGCCCACTCCAAGGAAGAAGACATAGCCCGTCGTGGACGTCCTTGTGCTTGCATCGCCTCCCCAATCCGCATCCCAAAATCCTTCAAGGTTGATGTCTTTGCCTCCAAGAGTCAACTTCATCTCCATGGTGCCCTTCAAGTACCTCATGATCCTCTTCACCGCTGCCCATGCATAGGACCGGGCTTGGACATGAATTGAGACACCACGCTTACCGCAAATGCAAGGTCAGCCCTTGTGGCTACCATTGCATACATTAGACAACCTACACTCTCCTTGTAGGGGATATCCAACATACCTTCTTCATGCTCTTGAAACTCTTCATCGCCAAGCTTCACCAATGGCGCCTTTACATCCAAAGGTGTGCCAATGGGCTTGCAATCCTCCATGCCTAAGCGTTGGAGCACACCCTCGATGTAGCTCCGTTGGTGCATGGTAATGGTGAGGGCTGCCCTATCCCTCTCAATGTGAACTCCCAAGAAGAAATGCAATTCACCTAGATCACTCATGTCATACTCCTCTTCAAGGCTGCCCTTCAACTTCCTCATCATCAACATGCCACTCACCAACAAGATCACGTCGTCCACGTAGATGACCACCGCCATGAAGTAGTCCGTTGTTTGCTTGATGTACAATGAATGGTCAGCCATGCTCCTTGAGAAGCCTTCCCTTGTGAAGAATGCATGGAAGCTCTCATACCAAGCACGTGGAGATTGCTTCAGCCCATAAAGGCTCTTCTTCAACTTGCACACAAGGTGGGCTTGGCCTTCTTGCACAAACCCCGGTGGCTGGTCCATGTACACATCCTCCTCCAACTCTCCATTCAAGAAGGCCGTCTTCACATCCATTTGATGGATCTCCAAGTCCATGGCTGCCCCGAGCGCTAACATGCACCGAATGGTGCTAAACTTTGCAACGGGAGCAAAGGTCTCATTGAAGTCCACACCTTCAACTTGTGAGAAGCCCTTTGCGACCAGCCTTGCCTTGTACCTCACGATGTCACCATTGGCATCCCTCTTCGTTCGAAAGACCCACTTGCACCCTACACGCTTGCGGTTTGAAGGCAATGGTGCCAATTCCCACGTTCCATTGGCCATCAAGGAGTCATACTCTTCTTGTATGGCTAGCTCCCACTTGCTCGCATCTTGCGAGTGTATGGCCTCACTCATGGTGTGAGGCTCCGCAATGGCAGCCACGTTTGCACGCTCCACATCACGTGGGGGCAAGATGTGGTTCTTCCACCACTCTCCAAGTGGCTTGCGCACCCTCCTCGAGTACCGAGACGCCTCCGTGGTGTCGTTGTCATCTTTCCTTGGTGGTGGCTGCGGTGGAGCCTCCCTTGCAATCCTCCTTGTCCTCGCACGAAGAATAGGAGCCGATTGCCCTCCTTGCTTGGGCTGCACCTCCACCTCTTCATTAATGGTGCCTTCCCCTCCCTCCACAAAGCTCTCTGAAGGGCCACAAAGGGCTGGTTGCACCACCAAAGGCTTTGGCTCTTGTTCAAACTCTTCATCATCATCAGATTTGAAGGAGCCGTCCACCTCAAGGGCTGGTCCTTCATCAACACTCCCACTTGGATGCTCCTTCAAAGACTCCTTGTCTTCGAAGAACTCCACGTCCGGGCTCTTGATTATCTTCTTCGTTGCCATGCAAATCAACCTATACGCCTTCGTGCCCTCACAATATCCAAGGAACAAGCACTTGATGGCCTTTGCATCAAGCTTGGTCCTCCTCTCATCGGGCACCTTTGCATAAGCCACACAACCAAAGACACGCATGTGGGAGATGGTGGGACGCTTACCGCTCCATGCTTCTTCGGGCGTCACACCTTGGAGAGCCCTACTAGGGCACCGGTTGCGTGTGTACACCGCGGTACACACTGCCTCACCCCAAAACTCACGCCCAAGCTCTTGGGCTTACAACATGGACCGCGCCATCTCCACAATGGTGCGGTTTGCACGCTCCGCAACACCATTTTGTTGTGGAGTGTAGGGGGCTGATGTGTTCCTCGTAATGCCATGCTTGCGCAAGAACTCATTGAATGCCTTGCTCCTAGTAATGCCTTGCTCCTTGCTCCTAGTAATGCCTTGCTCCTAGTAATGCATAGTAATGCCTTGCTCCTTGCTCCTAGAAAGTCATCAATGAAGGTGAGGAAGTACCTTGCTCTCCCAAAAGACGTCGTCTTCATCGGCCCGCACACGTCCGAATGAACCAACTCTAACACCTTGGTGGCACGCTCCGCACCATCGGTAGGAAAGGGCTGCCTTGCAAGCTTGCCTTCAATGCACCCTTCACAAGCAAATGGCACCACATTGGATGGAGCCTTACCTAGGTCCATGCCGTTTGCCATGCCTTGCAACGCCTTGACTCCCTTCGCATTGAGATGGCCCATCCTTCTATGCCAAAGCTCCATGAGTGGCCCGTTGGCGGATGTGTGTGCTAGGCAACCCACATCAGCCCCACTCACCACCTTGAGCTCCAATCGATACAAGTTGGCCTCCATTGAAGATGTGGCAATCAAATTACCTTCACAAGAGCGCACCGCACATCCTTTGGTGTTGAATTGCACCACCAACCCTCTTGATACGAGCTTGCTCACCGATAGTAAGTTGGCATGCAACTTGGGTACATGGAGCACGTCGTGCACCACGATGCGCCTCCGCTGGCCCTCCACGTTGCTCTCCACCACGATGGAACCCTTGCCCACCACCTCCACCACGCCATTGTCTCCCATAAACACGTTGCGCCCCGAAATGGGCTAATACGTGTCAAAGGCATGCTTGTGGGGTGTCATGTGTTGTGTGGCCCCCGAATCAACAATCCAATTGTTGATGGAGGTGTTGGCTGCCCCGCCATTGGCCACAAACACAAAGTCATTGTGGCTTACCTCATCTCTTGCATTGTTGGCCACTTCCTTGTTGCTCCAACAATTGCGAGCAATGTGGCCCGGTTTGCCACACTTGTAGCACGTACGCGCCTCTTGCCTTGTGCTAGAGCTGCCCTTCTTGTCTTGACGTGAGATCATTGCCGCATCTTCACCTTGAGGTTCCCTCTCCTTCCTCTTGGACACTTCATGCATAAGTCGTGCGGTAATGAACTCCACGGTGAGCTCTTTCACGGGCCGCGTCTCCAAGGCCGTGATCAAGTGCTCGTACGATGGTGGAAGGCTTTCAAGCAAAGTCATAACAACATCTTCGTCTTTCATGGGCACATCTAAACAAGTGAGCTGGTCCGCAAGGGACTTTACCTTGTTGATGTGATCCAACATGTCGCCGCCTTCCTCCATCTTCACCGTGAAGAACTTCCTTCTCAAAAACAAGATGTTGGAGAGGCTCTTGGTCTCGTGTATGTTGCACAACGTGGTCCACGCTTCCGCTGGTCCTTTGCAAGCCTTGATGTGCGCCATCTCCTTGTCCACCAAGTTGGTGGCAATCACCGCAAAGGCACGCTTGCAACGCCGCTCATAATCTTTCTTGTCCTATTCATCGGCCGTGGATGGTGGGGGCAGCTCCGTTTGATCCAGGATGTCCCATAGGTCCTTGGCGGAGAGGATCATCTCCATCTTAAACTTCCATAGGATGAAGTTGTCTCCATTGAACTTGTCCACGAGCCGTAGCTCCTCTCCTTCACTTGAAGCCATAGCTTGGTGTGGAGTAGCTCCCACTCACTCCAAGCACTTCAGCCCTCTTCACAAGACCCTCGCAACTCCTATGCACTCAAAACACTATACCAAGTGCACATGCAAGTGCAAATCAACCCTACTAGTGTCACTTGCAACCCTAATCACTTACTTTAGCACCTCTAGGGTAGATGACCACTCTAAACACTCAAATCAGCACCTCTAGTGCTACACACGACCCTAGGCACTCACCTTGGCACCTCTAGTCCACATCAGCCCCTCTTCAAGTGCACATCCACTAAACTCACTAGTTTAGACACTAGTGCAACACCATGCACTCTAATGCACTCAAATGGGCACTCCAAACATCAAGAGCACAATCCCAAGGTCAAATGTACTGACCTAACCCTAAATCAAGACACATGAAACCCTAGTTGCTCGAATGAGCCTCAAATCCACCCAAACGACCTCACAACAACACAACAACAAGCAAACACTCACCAAGGCACAATGTTGAGCAATCCGGCTCTCCCAAGGTGCTCCAAGCTTGCTCCAAGTAGATCAGCCCTCCCCTCCTTCGCAACTCACGTTCGTGGGCGCATAACCTATTGAAGAATGAAATGAAAGGAAGACAATGAAGAATGAACAAGTTGGTGGTAAAGCTTGCAATGAGAGAGGTGAATTCTCCCACTTCCCATGCTCTTCTTATCAATGGAATACATCAGCCCTTGATTGTAATCCTTATGGGACAATGACACCAAGCTACCCTTTTCTACTTCTTATCTTCTAAGGTAGGGCTGGTCCTACCTTTCTATACTAGTTTAGCACTCTATACTCAACAGTTGTTTCCTTGTTCCATCAAGTAGAATAGTCCGGGTGGATGGGAATAAGAGGTGAGATTACAAATGTTTAGGGGAGGGCAAGGGGGGAGTGACGGATGTATAAGGGTCCTAGCGAGTCTTGAGTGACCTTCCGGCGTCAGATTGGCGTCGGTTGTGAGGGTTCGGGTCGATCCCTGAAACATCTTACCTCCAACCGCATCGGATGTGGAGGGAGACTGGGAGGAGGACGGATAGTGGGCGGGTAGGCCCCTTGCTCACTTACATTACGCACCTCGTAGTTTCGGAAACACGGGTCTAACATCCCTTCGGGGGAATCTCAGTGATATCATATCCATCCAAGTGAGTGAATAGAGTTAGAAGGAGAGAACGGGAGGAAGAGTAGCTGTTACTTGTGTCAAACACTAAAATCTCTTTGAGTCCATGAACCCTCGTTCATGGTGAAAAACCTTCTCCGGATACTAAAGTACCTGGATGTCTATAGTGTACATAGTGTAAAGTCATGCCCGTCCAAACCCATTGAGGAACCCCAGTGAGGACCGCAATGAGGACCGTAGTGAGGACCGCAGTGAGGACCGCAGTGAGATACCCCAGTGAGGACCGCAGTGAGGAACCCCAGTGAGGACCGCAGTGAGGACCGCAGTAAAGATACCTCCCTCCCTTTTGGTAATGGGGAATGAAGATTTGGTGTAACTAAGTCTAACCTTTGTAATTTATCTTCCATTCTCTATCTTGTGATGAAATTATTGTGGTATGTAGAGTATTGTATAGAATTGGACTTGTTGTTAGTCGTTGTAGTTCACGAGTAATCTCTGTTGGAACGAATACCTTAGGATATCTTTTGTGTTAAGATGTGAATATTTGCCAACGTGTACTACGACAACTGCGACGAGGACTTTGATTAGAAGGTTCCTTAAGCCAATTATTCTTCCACATCGTCATCATCTCTGTAATAGTTTCTCGTTTCCTCAAGGTAATCGGCCCCTTCCGCCCAAAGATCAGGGTTTCCACGGTACTCCAACGGAAAGCGGGGAGCTGCCATATTGTACTCCTCCTCTTCCTTGGCTATCAACACATCAAATTCACAATTAGGTTCACCCACCGGGACCGGCCCCAGGGCATCTGGGTCGGAATCCTCCGAGTGAATATTCGCATCGTATCATCGAACGGGATTGGCTCTGGTCTTTGTTGAAGGCATCGGCTATTGATATAAATATACACCAATGACGCAGCCTTTTCTACCGCTAATCGATTTCGGCTCTTGTTGTGGACAAACGAGTACATACTCCAGTTTCGTTCGCAAGAGCTAGCTAAACACATAAGGGCTAGAATACGAACAATTATTTTAGATAATGCCTTGTGTGCAATCCTGGCCCACCATTAGTGGAGTTGAAGCTTTGTCTGGCAGATATTAGATGCCTCGGTAGGGCCATATGGTCTTGTGCCCTCCTCGTACTTTGTTAACTCATATTGGACGTCGTCATAAGAGATTTCCAATACCTCCATCATTTTGCGAACAACCCGATTCAATGCTCTTTGTGCGATTCCGTCAGCCCTAAGCGCCACATTATCCTTGAGGTACGGATTCAAAGAGCCCCGGTGTAGTGAACATCGGTAAAAACCATTTGCCACCGGGCATCAAAAGATTGCTCAAGAGTGGATGCTATGTCAGCTCGTAGAGTAAAGGGTGACTCTCTCAAAGAGTACACGTGTTCTCGCAAATTATGCATCACGAGCCACGCACGACCCATGGCTGGTTCGTGGCCATCGAACACACGCAATGCCTTCAAAACATCCCCAGTCATGTACACGTAATACTGACATCGTTGCCAAAAGGCCACATCTTCGATGGTGAGCACCACATTACGCAAAGCCGTTGCTGCTTGCTCTTCATTCTGTCTATTCCGTAGGGTTACAAAGTAGTTTACAACACGGGGGTGGTCTTTCAACTGCTCCAACACTCCTTTGAGTCTCACCAATCGATCCAACATAAGGAAATTACAAGCAAAGCGGGTTTCAGTGGGCACTACAATATGCAAGTTTGGACTCAACTCACGAAGTGTCCCCATTATCGAATGATGATAAATATATTTCCACGATTTTTTTGCCCTCTCTATTAAATCTTTAAATTCTTGGACCTTCGCCTAATCTTCCAACATGAGATCCAATGCATGTGCCATGCACCCTTGCTTGTGAATGTGCGGGTATGTGAGAATAATATCATCCATCGCTCCAAGCATGTTGGGAGCATTATCTATACAAATCTGTGTCACATTCTTGGAACCCACCTTCTCAATGTAAACTTTCACTTGGTCCGCTATGTACCGCATGGACTTCTTTTCACCACTGGTGTCTATGCTCCCCAAGAATACGTCACCAGTGGGGCACGACATCATTAAATTCATGAGGGGCCTCCGATGGACATCATCCCAACCATCCGTGCATATCGACACCCGATAATTCTTGATTGCAAAACCAACTTTGGCTTCAATCTCTTTCTCAATTTGCAGCCTCTTAGGTTCAATCAATCTAGTCCTCAACTGGTGATATGTAGGAGGAGTGTACTCAAACTTTGCCACGGATGTTGCCCTCACTGCATCGATGAACACCTGATTTCGCGCCGCATTAAAAGGCACATTCACTTGATAGAAAAAGGCCGCCCACTTCTCATCAAGTTCCTTCCTCTTTGCAATGTTAAAAGCATCAAGCATCCGTTGTTGATGTAGTTGCCCAAATCTAGTGGAATTCGAGGCGGTAAGACCACCCGACACATGTGAAGGGTCGTTCCCTTCAGAGAGATTAGGCACTCTTTCCTGAGGCCCACTTGTTACCCCACCCGCCACATTATTTTGAACGTCGGATTGGCTTGAAGTGTCAATAGTTGGTGCCCTCGATGGACCACTCCGACCCAAATCTCCGCCATACATGTCCCCGCCCGTCATTCGTTGCGGAACAATGTTTCCACAATTGGCGAATCGACTTCGCACATAGAGAGGTAGGCTACGACAAATCGACCTCTCTGACTTGGCGCCATATCCAAAGTGAACGAACGCACGCTCACGTTTGTAGCTAAAAGTATAGTTATAGAAAACACAACTCACTTTGCCCCTGTTGTCACCAAAATTGTACCAAGGTTCCCATTCTTTTGTTTGCTTCCTTTGACTACCCATTGCATTCACGGCTTATGCCAAATAATGTGCAAGTTTCCTCTAAGCCAAAATACCGGGCTAGTTATAGTCCACCCGCATATGGCATGTGCACATGCAATACGCACCGGGGCACTCAATTACCCCCGAACACACTTTTTTTCCCAACCAATGTGAACGTGTATTTTTTTTATCACTTTCTTTTGACGTTGGGGACCAACAGTACGGCCATGGAGAATGCAACTGCGGCAGTTTCCCGCTTTGAAAGCGGAAGTGGCTCCATTCTCCTTGTGCTTCATGTGTCCTTAGTCTTATACTCTTCAAGCTCTAGTTGTTTGTGTGAAGGTTGCGGGGAGGGGAGATTTTGGGTGGCCTTCGCGTGGTTACAGTATGTTTTTCTGCTCTCATGTTTTTGCAAGTTGTAGTACATGCCATTGAAAATGTATGAAGTTTATTTTGTAGATTGTTTTAAATTGTTATTAGACATTGTAAATGGTTTATAGTATTTAGGGTTTTAAGTCAATTTCTTGGGCATTTTTCAAAATGTAGGTACGTTGTACGTGACAATGGACTCTACTTTCAATAGTGTGGTAGTGCTTGTGTGGATGCTCATGTCCATGACATTGGGCAATTCTATGAGTTTTAAGTCCAAATCACAAACGGACCAACGATTCCAGAGACGGTGAAGATTGTCCCATTTTTATGATTAATTACAAGAAGAAAGGATTATGATGATAGAATGTGGTGGGTGGAGCCTAGACAAGAGACTCATTGGGAAATTGTAGAACCAATTGTTTGGCGAACATCTGAAAAAATGTATGATAGAAAATACAAAGAGTTCTACAGAATGAGTCCGGAAGCATTCGATCATTTAGCTGATATGTTGACACCTTATTTGAGATCGCGGTTCTTAAATCCTACAAGACCATAGCTGCAGATTAGGAAAATTGTTGTAGTTGTTCTCTACAGACTTGCGCATGGATATTCTTCTAACCACACTACTGATCGTTTTAAAGTTGGAGCGTCTACTATTGGTAAGTACGTAGACATAGTTTGTGACATCCTTTCTGATAAGAACAAATTGTTCGCTTGATGTATCAACATACCTACAAGGGATCGTTTGCAAGGCATTATCGATAAATTTCAGAACATCACGGGATTACCAATCATATGTGGTGCAATTGATGGCACACACATTCCTCTTGCCGATAGACCAAGTAGAAGAGTGACCCTAGCTCAAAGTGACTTTTTAACAGGAAGAAGTTCCACTCTATTGTTTTGCAAGGAGTTTGCGACGCAAACAAGGTCTTTTGGAATGTTAGTGCAGGTCAGCCTGGGGATGTACATGATGGAGGGCAGTTTAAAGTCTCCACTTTATACAAAGACTTGAGGAACGGTGCCATTTTGCAGACACCTGTTGTGGATGTTAGAGACACGTTGTGCACTCCGTATTTGATTGGTGATTCTGTTTATCCTATCAGGACCTATTTGCAGAAGAACTACAAGTCGCCCCAAGATGAAGACAAAAAAAAGTTCAACAAATCTATGAACTCCGGGAGGGTGGTGATAGAGAATGCGTTTGGTTCTTTGAAAAATAGATGGCGTCTGTTGAAAAATTTCAATTCTAGAGTTGATAGAACAGCTAGAGTAACTGTTGTTTGTTGTTGGTTACACAACTACTGTGAAAAGTGGGGTATGCCTGAGCCTGCTGATTTTGGAGTTAGTTGCAGAGAGGAGAGTTGTAGGGATTTGGAAATGTTAGACGACTAGTATTTTGCGAGGGAGATGGAGCCAAAGCAACGGAAGAAGTTTTAAGAGATAAACTGTTTGAACAATGGCTCATTGACAATCCCAAAAATTAGTCTTCATATTTGTTTGCAATCTTCATATATGAAAGATGTTCTTTTGTAATTTTTGTGAATCTTTCTCCATTCATAATGTGAGGTGAATGTATGTGTATTGTTATTGTTACTAGTCAATGTTTCTTTATACCAATCATTGTAATCATGAGAGGTACTCGGTAGGTACGTTTATATTCTTTACTCTTAATTGTTTTTGATAATGTTTCAATTTAATGTAATGGATAAAGTAACTATATAAATCCTTTAAGATCCAACAATCCACTTGGGGGTTTGGTTAAGTTATCATGGTGTTACTTCATAACATACATCTTCAAAATCATTACATCGTCATCTACGTATAATTTTTCCCTTCATACAACGTTTAGTGAACAATTTATATGGTTGTGATTTTGAAATGGAGAAAGCGGTCACAGTAGGCAATTGATTTTTTTTTCTCTATTATTTTCTTTAATTAAAAATAATAGAATTATTGTTTCTTCATATTATCATTGCAATAGAATAAATGATTTTTTAATATCATTTAAAGAATATAGTAAACAATATAAAGATATCAACTAAAATTTATCAACTTTATCAACTAAAATTTATCAACTTTATCAACTAAAATTTGTGGAATAAACCATTTTATAAACCCTTAAGGGATCACCTCTCCTCAGGGAGGTGATTTTGATATTGGGCGGATTCATACAATTTGGAAGAAAATATTTTTTCAAATACACTTTCATAGAAGATTGTCCCTAGTGAGAGCTTTGTGGAGGTTTTTTTTTTTGGGATTTTTGGCTCGAAAATCAGTACCCCTCTGATTATAGAATAGGGACTTCGGGGGGCTCAAAGTTTGTGCTAGAAGTTTGTTCTCATATTCAAATTTTTCATACATTTAAATGATATTACCGTCTTTGAAGAAGAAGAAAAAATCTTCTCTTTAGTATTAAAAACCATTTTAACCGAAGTAAAAAAATTCGCCCTTTTTTAGGCAAGGTACAACAAAACTTCTTCTTTTCCGGATAACACTTACAGATCTTATCTTTCTCACTTTTTAATATGCTGAACCCTTTATCTTCTTTTACATTGGTGTTGAATGACTTTATCATGATCAAGATGATGATGTGGAGTTTAGACATTGTGTAGTACAAAACATTGACACCCATTGAAGTCAAAGTCCGTCTATTTCGTCACTGCAAGGACAATAAAGAATAAATTTTGGTACTTCAATGACTTTTGTCTTTCACTCCGTATGATCACTACTCATTCATTTTTGTAGATATGTTATTTTATGAGAAGTAATTGTTATCCTATGGTTAAAAGTCAAACTCCATGTGTTATCTTTCTTACTCATTAGACTAACAGTAAGTGTTCTTAATTGTTTTTGAATGAAATGTGAAGCACATTTCGGGGTTTTAAACTTGGCACTCCTTCATGAGATAACACAAGTTCTATTTTTTATATTTTTATATTCCAAAAACAAAGAAAGATGCGTGAATCACTGATTTATATTATAAGGTTAGCCCCTTATATTTAACCCAAAACCATAGCCAACGGTTATAAAACTCGAGTATATCCAACCCACTTCCGTCCCATTACCACCAATCGAGCTAAACATGGAGGTTTGGTGGTTGATAAGAAATATTACTTTGATCATTGGTTGTAGGGGTACATATTCATGGACACCCACCAAATATGGCAAGTTACTTTAAAAGTTCATAAATAATTTGGTTTTCATCGGGACTATATGTATTTTCTTGAATTTAGATTGAAATTCTATTAGGTAGCAGTGAAAAATAAGTTTAAAATGATTTTCTCTCGATATATATGCACATTGCTTCACCGGTTGGTTATGCCCATTGGGAATAGCTTTTAACAATGTACAATGCTTCGGCAAAAAAAAGTTGGGCAACTTGCATTGAAACTAATATCTGTTATTAGCTTACATGGTCATGTAACATATCTGATTAAAATGACATAGAAGGCCTGCTCGAAATCAGGACCATGTGCATGTAATAATGTGTTTGTGAGTTTTCAGTGAAAGTATAATAGTAACGTTTCAGTGAATATGTGTTAGTGAGATTTCATTTAAAATTCTATTCGTACGCACACAAATGCATATTCAAAATTAAAAACAGATGGTTCTGGTACGATTCACAGCAGGGAAAAAAACAATGCACAATAGGAATTAAAAGGTACATGTGAAATGCACAAGGAACAATGTACAGTTGGAATTAATCATTGATTTCATGTGAAATTTTAGCCCACCTCGAACTTGCACAACATGAACATAACATAAACAATGCATAGGAGTGAAATCAAGAACAACAATAGGAATTAAGTGAAGAATGCAATTTTCTAGGACACAAAAACTGTGGAGTATAATCAAAATTAGAAGGAAAATGATATAGCAACAACAATTAGCCCATCATCGCATCTTTGATGTCGACATGATTTAGACATGGTCTACACATGATTTGGACATGATCTAGACAGTTATTGAACATACCAAATTCAATTCAAATCTACTTTGAATTAATAAACAACTTAGCGAAGATCATAAGTTGCAATAAACATGAGACCAAACCTTCAAATCGAAGAAACCCTATCATGAAGTACTTATGGTAAATTTGAAGATGAGCCTTTGTCCTTCAATGCATCCGCAAATAATGCAGGCATTTAAATTTGCCCTTGCAACAACATCTGTCTACCTCGCTTTGCACTCTCTAAAATATCCTTGGATACTTGAATAATACCCTCAGAGAACTTACCAATTGCAGCAGCAATTACTTGATCACCGACACTAACTTTCTTCCGGCGCTTCTCTGCACTCTAAATGATGTGTATTGAAGAATGAAATGAAAGGAAGACAATCAAGAATATACAAGTTGTAGGTAATGCTAGCAATGAGAGAGGTGAATTCTCCCACTTCCCATGCTCTTCTTATCAATGAAATACATCAGCCCTTGATTATAATCCTTATGGGACAATGACACCAAGCTACCATTTTCTATTTCATATCTTCTAAGGTAGGGCTGGTCCTACCTTTCTATACTAGTTAAGCACTCAATACTCAACACTCCCACTTAGCGAGGTGTCCTTGGACTCTAAGCGCATCGCCATGCTCAACATCACATATCGCTCTCTTCCAAGTGCCTTCGTGAGCACATCAGCCACCATGTGCTCCGTGGGGCAATACCGCAACTCAATTACTCCATCTTCAATCTTCTCTCGAATAAAATGGTGTTGCACATCTATGTGCTTCGTTCGTGAGTGGTGCTTAGGGTTCTTGGCGAGGGCAATGCAACTTTGGTTGTCGCACATGATGGTGGTTGCCTCCCCTTCCACACACCCTACATCAGCCATCAGTTGCCTTAGCCAAATGGCCTCCTTGGCGGATTGGCTAGCCGCCATGTACTCCGCTTCCGTGGTGGATGGAGCCACCGTTGGTTGGCGCTTGCTATTCCACGATATGACGCCTACTCCAAGGAAGAAGACGTAGCCCATCGTGGACTTCCTTGTGCTTACATCGCCTCTCCAATCCGCATCGCAAAATCCTTCAAGGCTGATGTCTTTGCCTCCAAGAGTCAATTTCATCTCCATGGTGCCCTTCAAGTACCTCATGATCCTCTTCACCGCTGCCCAATGCATAGGACTAGGCTTCGACATGAATTGAGACACCACGCTTACCGCAAATGCTCCTTGTGAAGCCCTCCCTTCTGAAAAATGTATGGAAGCTCTCATATCAAGCACGTTGAGATTGCTTCAGCCCATAAAGGCTCTTCTTCAACTTGCACACAAGGTGGGTTTGGCCTTCTTGCACAAACCCGGTGGCTGGTCCATGTACACATCCTCCTCCAACTCTCCATTCAAGAAGGCCGTCTTCACATCCATTTGACGGATCTCCAAGTCCATGGCTGCCCCGAGCGCTAACAAGCACCAAATGGTGCTAAACTTTGCAACGGGAGCAAAGGTCTCATTGAAGTCCATACCTTCAACTTGTGAGAAGCCCGTTGCCACCAACCTTCCTTTGTACTTCCAATGTCACCATTGGCATCCCTCTTCGTTCGAAAGACCCACTTGCACCCTACACGCTTGCGGTTTAAAGGCAATGGTGCCAACTCCCACGTTCCATTGGCCATCAAAGAGTCATACTCTTCTTGCATGGCTAGCTCCCACTTGCTCGCATCTTGCTAGTGTATTGCCACTAGGGCTGATCTTGTATTTGCGATAAGTGTGGTGTCTTAATTCATGTCCAAACTCGGTCCTATGCATTGGGCAGCGGTGAAGAGGATCATGAGGTACTTGAAGGACACGATGGAGATGAAATTGACTCTTGGAGGCAAAGACATCAGCCTTCAAGGGTATTGCGATGCGGATTGGAGAGGCGATGTAAGCACAAGGAAGTCCACGACGGGCTACGTCTTCTTCCTTGGAGTAGGCGCCATATCGTGAAATAGCAAGCGCCAACCAACGATGGCTTTATCCACCACGGAAGCGGAGTACATGGCAGCCAGCCAATCCGCCAAGGAGGCCATTTGGCTAAGGCAACTGATGGCTGATGTAGGGTGTGCAAGGGGACGCAACCACCATCATGTGGGACAACCAAAGTTGCATTGCCCTCGCCAAGAACCCCAAGCACCACTCACGAACGAAGCACAGAGATGTGCAACACCATTTTATTCGAGAGAAGATTGAAGATGGAGTAATTGAGTTGCGGTATTGCCCCACGGAGCACATGGTGGCTGATGTACTCACGAAGGCACTTGGAAAAGAGCGATATGTGATGTTGAGCATGGCGATGCGCTTAGAATCCAAGGACATCTCGCTAAGTGGGAGTGTTGAGTATTGAGTACTTAACTAGTGTAGAAAGGTAGGACCAGCCCTACCTTAGAAGATAAGAAGTAGAAAAAATGAGCTTGGTGTCATTGTCCCATAAGGATTACAATCGAGGGCTGATGTAAACCATTGAAAAGAAGTGCATGGGAAGTGGGAGAATTCACCTCTCTCATTGCAAACATTACCACCAACTTGTTTAATAATCTTTGTCTTCCTTTCATTTCATTCTTCAATATGTTCCTCGCAATGCCATGCTTGCGGAAGAACTCATCGAATGCCTTGCCCGTGTACTCGCCGCCATTGTCGAAGCGCAATACCTTCACTTTGTGCTCCGATTGCTTCTCAACAAGTTCTTCCACTCCTTGAAGCGTGGTAGCACCTCACTCTTGCTTTTCAGCACATACACCCACACCTTCCTTGAAAAGTCATCAATGAAGGTAAGGAAGTACCTTGCTCCTCTAAAAGACCTCGTCTTCATCGGCCTGCACACGTTGCAACGCCTTGACTCCCTTGGCGTTGAGATGGCCCATCCTTCGATGCCAAAGCTCCATGAGTGGCGCGTTCGCTGATGTGTGTGCTAGGCAACCGACATCAGCCCCACTCACCACCTTGAGCTCCAATCGATACAAATTGGCCTCCATTGAAGATGTCTCCCATAAACACGTTGCGCCCCGAAATGGGCTCATAAGTGTCAAAGGCATGCTTGTGGAGTGTCTTGTGTTGTGTGGCCCCCGAATCAACAATCCAATTGTTCATGGAGGTGTTGGCTGCCCCGCCATTATGGAGGTGTTGGCTGCCCCGTTCATGGAGGTGTTGGCTGCCCCGTTCATGGAGGTGTTGGCTGCCCCGCAAACACAAAGTCATTATGGCTTACCTCATCTCTTGCATTGTTGGCCACTTCCTTCTTGCTCCAACAATTGCGAGCAATGTGGTCCGGTTTGCCACACTTGTAACACGTACGCGCCTCTTGCCTTATGCTAGAGGTGCCCTTCTTGACTTGGCGTGAGATCATGGCCGCATCTTCACCTTGAAAGTCCCTCTTCTTCATCTTGGACACCTTATGCATAAGACGTGCGGTAATGAACTCCACGGTGAGCTCCTTCACGGGCCGCGTCTCCAAGGCCGCGTCTCCAAGGCTGTAATCAAGTGCTCGTACGATGGTAGAAGACTCTCAAACAAGGTCATGACAACATCTTCGTCTTTCACGGGCACATCTAAACACGTGAGTTGGTCCGCAAGGGACTTTACCTTGTTGATGTGATCTAACATGTCGCCGCCCTCCTCCATCTTCACCGTGAAGAACTTCCTCCTCAAAAACACGATGATGGAGAGGCTCTTGGTCTCGTCAATGTTGCACAACGTGATCCACAATTCCGCTAGTCATTTGCAAGCCTTGATGTGCGCCATCTCCTTCTCCACCAAGTTGATGGCAATCACCGCAAAGGCGCGTTTGCAACGCCGCTCATAGTCCTTCTTCTCCTTCTCATCGGCCGTGGATGGTGGAGGCAGCTCCACTATATTGGACTTTAGAGTTCCTCGTAGTTTTACGATATTGTAATTAGTTAATCGAGATAGATTTTGGGGGAAAGTAAAAGGAGAGAAAATGGGGAGAGGTAGAAGAGCCACATGTTGCACATGGGAATGGCTTAGTCAAAGGATAAGGACCAGCCCACTTGCTTTGACTATACGAAGTCAAAGATAAGGTTGGAAAGTCAAGTGGGTGGTGGCAAAGTCCTAGGGGGTTGCCATGTGACCCATGTGGGATGAAGTCACTTGGAAGTTGTTCAAGAAGGCACTAGGAAGGTGCCAAACAAGTGGTATAAGTAAAAGCCTTCGAAAGAAGGCAATATCTCACTCCAACCATTGTTTGCAATACCTTGAGGGTGTATTCTAGCTTGTGCAACCATCTCTCTACTTCTTCTTACTTCAATAGGTTATGGGCCCACTCATGTGAGTTGCGAGTGTAGAGTTTTTGTTGCATTTTGTGTTTGGAGGTCTTGCAAGGGTTTGAGTGTTCGAGGAGCACGAGGGCTGATTTGGAGCGTTGGAGGAGTTGGACGGTGCATTTAAAGCATTGGAGTGCACAAGGGCTGATTTCAAGCATTTGAGGTGCTCAAGGAGTCATTTGGAGCATGTGTGGCGACTAGGGAGTCACAAGGAGTTTGGAAGAGCGGCGGTGGTGCACATTGATGAGTTTGGAACCTTGTAAGTGTTTCAATCATGGTGTATGTGTTTACTTGCGCACTTAAGGTGTTGATTTGAGTGATTGAGGTGCTTAGTATGCAAATTAGAGTCTAGGTGAAGCTCTTTGGGATCATTGAAGTCCATATTTGCATGTATGAGCAAGGAAGGGGCTGATTTGATTATATGAGCTTAGAAGGGACTCATTTGAGAGTTTAAAGTGTATACTTGCAAATTAGAGCCTTGAAGGGGTTGATTTGGGTGTATGAGGTTGCTTAGTTGTATACTATTGCTCGAAGGAGGCCTATTTGAGTGTTAGAGGAGCCTACATGCACTCGGGAGTCTAGAAAGGGCTCAATGGAGTGATTGAGGTGCATTAGTGCACGTTAGAAATAAGTAAGGGCTCATCTTGGCCATTAGAGTCTCAACATGGCCTCATTTGAGAGTGAGAGTACTAGGACCATTGACAAGTTCAAAGGTGAGAACTTTAGCCTTTGGAAGTTCAAGATTGAGATGGTCTTGGAGTCCATGGACCTTTGGGAGATCGTGGAGGGCACCGACGACCCTCCCGCCAAGGATGACGATCCTACGGTGGTCAAGGACTACAATCGACGTAAGAAGGCCATGACCGTCATCGGGCTCAATTTGGCGGACAACCAACTTGCCCACATAAGGAGTTGCAAAGGACCCCCGAAAGCATGGAAGACGTTGTGCAACATTCACGAAACGAAGAGCTTGTCCAACATCCTCTTCATTCGACGTAAGTTCTTTACCATCAAGATGCAAGAAGGTGATGACATGTTAACACACATCAACAAAGTGAAGGAACTTGCTGATCAACTTAATTGCTTGGAGGTTCCCGTAAGAGATGAAGATGTCGTCATGACGTTGCTTGAAAGCTTGCTGCCATCATTTGAAAGCTTGATCACGGCCTTGGAGACATTGAGATTCGAGGACCTTACCATGGAGTTTGTTACCGCACGAATGATGCACGAAGTGTCGAAACGCAAGGAGAGGGAGGTTCATGGCGATGATGCGGCCTTGGTTTCAAGGCAAAACAAGGGAGGCAATTCATCATCACGTGGAGAGCCCAAGTTGTGATACAATATATTGAAGAATGAAATGAAAGGAAGACAATGAAGAATAAACAAGTTGGTGGTAAAGCTTGCAATGAAAGAGGTTATCTCTCCCACTTCCCATGCTCTTCTTATCAATGGAATACATCAGCCCTTGATTGTAATCCTTATGGGACAATGACACCAAGCTACCCTTTTCTACTTCTTAACTTCTAAGGTAGGGCTGGTCCTACCTTTTTAAATTAGTTTAGCACTCTATACTCAACACTCCCACTTAGCGAGGTGTCCTTGGACTCTAAGCGCATTGCCTTGCTCAACATCACATGTCGCTCTCTTCCAAGTGCCTTTGTGAGCACATCAGCCACCATGTGCTCCGTGGGGCAATACCGCAACTCAATTACCTCATCTTCAATCTTCTCTCGAATGAAATGGTGTTGCACATCTATGTGCTTCGTTCGTGAGTGGTCCTTTGGGTTCTTCGCGAGTGCAATGCAACCTTGGTTGTCGCACATGATGGTGGTTGCCTCCCCTTGCACACACCCTACATCAGCCATCAGTGGCCTTAGCCTAATGGCCTTTTTGGCGGATTGGCTCGACGCACATGTACTCCGCTTCCGTGGTGGATAGAGCCACCCTTGGTTGGCGCTTGCTATTCCACGATATGGCGCCCACTCAAGGGAAGAAGACGTAGCCCGTCGTGGACTTTCTAGTGCTTGCATCGCCTCCCCAATCCGCATCGCAATATCCTTGAAGGCTAATGTCTTTGCCTCCAAGAGTCAACTTCATCTCCATGGTGCCCTTCAAGTACCTCATGATCCTCTTCACCGCTACCCAATGCATAGGACCAGGCTTGAACATGAATTGAGACACCACGCTTACCGCAAATGCAAGGTCAGCCCTTGTGGCTACCATTGCATACATTAGACAACCCACACTCTCCTAGTAGGGGATATCCAACATACCTTCCTCATGCTCTTGAAACTCTTCATCGCCAAGCTTCATCAATGGCGCCTTTGCATCTAAAGGTGTGCCAATGGGCTTGCAATCCTTTATGCCAAAGCGTTGGAGCACACCCTCGATGTAGCTCCGTTGGTGCATGGTGATGGTGAGGGCTGCCCTATCCCTCTCAATGTGAACTCCCAAGAAGAAATGCAACTCACCTAAATCACTTATGTCATACTCCTCTTCAAGGCTGCCCTTCAACTTCCTCATCATCAACATGCCACTTACCAACAAGATCACGTCGTCCACGTAGATGACCACCGCCATGAAGTAGTCCGTTGTTTGCTTGATGTACAATGAATGGTCCGCCATGCTCCTTGTGAAGCCCTCCCTTGTGAAGAATGCATGGAAGCTCTCATACCAAGCACGTGGAGATTGCTTCAGCTCATAAAGGCTCTTCTTTAACTTGGGCATACAACATGGACTGCGCCATCTCCACTATGGTGCGGTTTGCACGCTCCGCAACACCATTTTGTTGTGGAGTGTAGGGGGCTGATGTGTTCCTTGCAATGCCATGCTTGCGCAAGAACTCATCGAATGCCTTGCCCGTGTACTCGCCGCCATTGTCGGAGCGCAATACCTTCACCTTGTTCTCCGATTGCTTCTCAACCAAGCTCTTCCACTCCTTGAAGCGTGATAGCACCTCACTCTTGCACTTCAGCACATACTCCCACACCTTCCTTGAAAAGTCATCAATGAAGGTAAGGAAGTACATTGCTCCTCTAAAAGACGTCGTCTTCATCGGCCCGCACACGTCGGAATGGACCTGCTCTAACACCTTGGTGGCACGCTCCGCACCATCGGTAGGAAAGGGCTGCCTGCAAGCTTGCCTTCAATGCACCCTTCACAAGCAAATGGCACCACATTAGATGGAGCCTTACCTAGGTCCGTGCTGTTTGCCATGTCTTGCAACGCCTTGACTCCCTTCGCATTGAGATGGCCTATCTTTTTATGCCAAAGCTCCATGACTGGCGCGTTGGTCGATGTCTGTGCTAGGCTACCCACATTAGCCCCACTCACCTCCTTGAGCTCCAATCGATACAAGTTGGCCCCATTGAAGATGTGGCAATCAAATTACCTTCACAAGAGCGTACCGCACATCCCTTGGTGTTTAATTGCACCACCAGCCCTCTTGATACGAGCTTGCGCACCGATAGCAAGTTGGCATGCAACTTGGGCACATGGAGCATGTCGTGCACCACGATGCGCCTCCGCTGGCCCTCCACGTTGCTCTCCACCACGATGGAACCCTTGCCCACCACCTCCACCACGCCGTTGTCTCCCACAAACACGTTGCGCCCCTAAATGGGCTCATACGTGTCAAAGGCATGCTTGTGGGGAGTCATGTGTTGTGTGGCCCTCGAATCAACAATCCAATTGTTCATGGAGGTGTTGGCTGCCCCGCCATTGGCCACAAACACAAAGTCATTGTGGCTTACCTCATCTCTTGCATTGTTGGTCACTTCTTTGTTGCTCCAACAATTGCGAGCAATGCCGCCCAGTTTGCCACACTTGTAGCATGTACGCGCCTCTTGCCTTGTGCTAGAGCTGCCCTTCCTGTCTTGGCGTGAGATCATTGCCGCATCTTGAGCTTGAGGTTCCCTCTTCTTCATCTTGGACACTTCATGCATAAGTCGTGCGGTAATGAACTCCACGGTCAACTCCTTCACGGGCCGCGTCTCCAAGGCCGTGATGAAGTGCTCGTACGATGGTGGAAGGCTTTCAAGCAAGGTCATAACAACATCTTCGTCTTTCACGGGCACATCTAAACAAGTGAGCTGGTCCGCAAGGGACTTTACCTTGTTGATGTGATCCAACATGTCGCCGCCTTCCTCCATCTTCACCGTGAAGAACTTCCTTCTCAAAAACAAGATGTTGGAGAGGCTCTTGGTCTCGTGTATGTTGTACAACGTGGTCCACGCTTCCGCTGGTCCTTTGCAAGCCTTGATGTGCGCCATCTCCTTGTCCACCAAGTTAGTGACAATCACCGCAAAGGCACGCTTGCAACGCTGCTCATAATCTTTGTTGTACTTCTCATCAGCCGTGGTTGGTGGGGGCAGCTCTGTTTGATCCACGATGTCCCATAGGTCCTTGGCGGAGAGGATCATCTCCATCTTGAACTTCCATAGGCTGAACTTGTCTCCACTGAACTTATCCACAAGCCGCAACCCCTCTCTTTCACTTGAAGCCATAGCTTGGTGTGGAATTGCTCCCATTCACTTCAAGCACTTCAGCCCTCTTTAGAAGATCCACAACACTCCTATGTACTCAAAACACTACATGAAATGCACTTGCAAGTGCAAATCAGCCCTAGTAGTGTCACTTGCAACCCGTAAGCTCTCCCTTTAGCACCTCTAGGGTAAATGACCACTTTAAGCACTCAAATCAGCACCTCTAGTGCTACACACGACCATAGGCACTCACCTTGGCACCTCTAGTCCACATCAGCCCCTCTTCAAGTGCACATCCACTAAACTCACTAGTTTAAACACTAGTGCAACACCATGCAATCTAATGCACTCAAATGGGCACTCCAAACATCAAGAGCACAATCCCAAGGTCAAATGTACTGACCTAACCCTAAATCAAGACACATAAAATCCTAGTTGTTTCAATGAGCCTCATATCCATCCAAACAACCTCTCAATAACACAACAACAAGCAAACACTCACCAAGGCACAATGTTGAGCAATCCGGCTCTCCCAAGGTGCTCCAAGCTTGCTCCAAGTAGATCAGCCCTCCCCTCCTTCGCAACTCCCGTTCGTGGGCCCATAACCTATTGAAGAATGAAATGAAAGGAAGACAATGAAGAATAAACAAGTTGGTGGTAAAGCTTGCAATGAGAGAGGTGAATTCTCCCACTTCTCATGCTCTTCTTATCAATGGAATACATCAGCCCTTGATTGTAATCCTTATAGGAAAATGACACCAAGCTACCTTTTTCTATTTCTTATCTTCTAAGGTAGGGCAGGTCCTACCTTATATACTAGGTAAACACTCTATACTCAACAGGAGCAACTAGGGCTTCATGTGTCTTGATTTAGGGTTAGGTTAGCACATTTGACCGTGGGATTGTGCTCTTGATGATTGGAGTGCCCATTTGAGTGCATTAGAGTGCATGGCGTTGCACTAGTGTCTAAACTAGTGAGTTTAATGGATCTGCACTTGAAGAGGGGCTGATGTGAACTAGAGGTGTCAAGGTGAGTGCCAAGGGTCGTGTGTAGCACTAGAGGTGCTGATTTGAGTGTTTAGAGTGGTCATTTATCCTAGAGGTGCTAAAGGGAGAGCTTACGGGTTGCAAGTGACACTAGTAGGGCTGATTTGCACTTGCAAGTGCATTTCATGTAGTGTTTTGGGTGCATTGGAGTGTTGTGGATCTTGTAAAGAGGGCTGAAGTGCTTGAAGTGAGTGGGAGCTCCTCGACACTAAGTTATGGCTTCAAGTGAAGTAGAGGGGCTGCGGCTTGTGGATAAGTTCAATGGAGACAACTTCAGCCAGTTCAAGATGGAGATGATCTTCTTCGCCAAGGACCTATGGGACATTGTGGATCAAACGGAGCTGCCCCCACCATCCACGGCCGATGAGAAGGACAAGAGAGATTATGAGCGGCGTTGCAAGCGTGCCTTTGCGGTGATTGCCACCAACTTGCTGGACAAGGAGATGGCGCACATCAAGGCTTGCAAAGGACCAGCGGAAGCGTGGACTACGTTGTGCAACATACACAAGACCAAGAGCCTCTCCAACATCTTGTTTTTGAAAAGGAAGTTCTTCAGGGTGAAGATGGAGGAAGGCGGCGACATGTTGGATCACATCAAAAAGGTAAAGTCCCTTGCAGACCAGCTCACTTGTTTAGATGTGCCCGTGAAAGACGAAGATGTTGTTATTGTTGGAGTATAGTGTTGCTCGTAGTTATTACGCATTGTACATAGTTGTATTGAGGTAGAATGAAAGGGCGGGAGTAAAATGGGAGAAAATGGAGAGAGGTGTATTTGCACATGTTGCACATGGGCAAGGCAAAGTCAAAAGTGAAGGACCAGCCCACTTGTGTTGACTTAGCCAAGTCAAAGTAGGGGCATGAAAGTCAAGTGGGTGGTGGCAAAAGTCTTTGGGCGGCCATGACACCCATGTGTGTTGTAAAGACATGGAAGTTGCATGAGAAGGCACTAGGAATGTGTCTTGTGCACTGGTATAAGTAAAGGCCTTCGAAAGAAGGCAAACATCTCATTCCAAGCACTGTTGAGTATAGAGTGCTTAACTAGTATAGAAAGGTAGGACCAGCCCTACCTTAGAAGATAAGAAGTAGAAAATGCTAGCTTGCTGTCATTGTCCCATAAGAATTACAATCAAGGGCTGATGTATTCCATTGATAAGAAGAGCATGGGAAGTGGGAGAATTCACCTCTCTCATTGCAAGCTTTACCACCAACTTGTTCATTCTTCATTGTTTTCCTTTCATTTCATTCTTCAATAGCACTCACCCCAAATGAGCCATCAATTGCCTTGGCCAAATCTTCCTTTCATTTCATTCTTCAATATGTACTACCTTGTGTGTATCTTTGCTAGTGCAACCAACTCTCTTCTTCTATTTACTTTAATAGGTCATGGGCCCACACATGCGAGTTGCTAGTGAAGAGTTATAGTTGCAAAGTTGTGTGGAGGAGGTCACTTGTGTCTTTTGTGTGTTGGAGGAGTTCAAGGGCTGATTTCGAGCCAAGGAGATGCACAAGGGTTGATTTGGAGCTTTGGAGAAGCACACGGGCTTGTTTGAAGCATTGGAGTGCACAAGAGCGAATTTGGAGCATTGCAGGTGATTGGGAAGGCACAAGAAGTTGGGAGGAGCGGCGGTGGTACACATTCAAGAGTTTGAACCTTGTAAGTGTTCAACCATAGTGCATGTGCTTGTTTACTTCTAAAAGTGCTGATTTGAGTGGAGGAGGTGCTTAGATGCACATTAGAGTCTATGTGAAGCTCATTGAGGTTATTGAAGTCCCTATTTGCATGTATGAGCAAATGACGGGCTGATTTGATTAGATGAGGTGCAAAGGTGTCCATTTGAGTCTTAAACAATTGGATTTGAGTGTTTGAGTTGCACCTTGCACGTTTGAGCTTAGAAGAGACTTGTTTGATTGATTTGAGTGCAAACTTGCACATTAGAGCCTTGAAGGGGTTGATTAGAGTGTGTGAGTTGCCTAGGTGTGTATTAGAGCTCTAAAGGGGCTAATGTGAGTTTTTGAGGTGCTTGCATGCACATTGGAGTCTAGAAGGGGCTCATTTGAATGATTGTGGTGCATTTGTGCACATCAGAAACTAGAAGGGGCTGATTTGAGTGTAAGAGTGTAAACATTTGAGAACGAGAGTGCGAGGGTCATTGACAAGTTCAAAGGGGACAACTTCAACCTTTGGAAGTTCAAGATGGAGATGGTGTTGGAGTCCATGGACCTTTGGGAGATCGTTGAGGAGACCGAGGAGCCTCCATCATTCGAGGAGGCTATTTGACTAAGGCAATCCACCAAGGAGGCTATTTGTCTAAGGCAATTGATGGCTGATGTAGGGTGTGTGCAAGGGGAGGCAACCACCATCATGTGCGACAACCAAGGTTGCATTGCACTCGCGAAGAACCCAAAGGACCACTCACGAACGAAGCACATAGATGTGCAACACCATTTCATTCGAGAGAAGATTCAAGATGAGGTAATTGAGTTGCGGTATTGCCCCACGGAGCACATGGTGGCTGATGTGCTCACAAAGGCACTTGGAAGAGAGCGACATGTGATGTTGAGCAAGGCGATGCGCGTGGAGTCCAAGGACACCTCGCTAAGTGGGAGTGTTGAGTATAGAGTGCTTAACTAGTATAGAAAGGTAGGACCAGCCCTACCTTAGAAGATAAGAAGTAGAAAAGCGTAGCTTCATATCGTGGAACAGCAAGCGCCAACCAACAGTGGCTCTATCCACCACGGAAGCGGAGTACATGGCGGCGAGCCAATCCGCCAAGGAGGCGATTTGGCCAAGGCAATTGATGGCTCATGTGGGGTGAGTGCTATTGAAGAATGAAATGAAAGGAAGACAATGAAGAATAAACAAGTTCGTGCTAAAGCTTGCAATGAGAGAGGTGAATTCTCCCACTTCCCATGCTCTTCTTATCAATGGAATACATCAGCCCTTGATTGTAATCCTTATGGGACAAAGATTGTGAGAAGTGTGCTTTAGAATCCTTATGGGACATTTGAATGTGAGAAGTGTGCGGTTTCTTCAAAGTATGGTAAGTGGTTTGACCCTTGACAAGGAGGAAGCTTCTATGTCCTTTTGCGAAGGATGTGTATATGGCAAACATCATAGGGCACCATTTCCAAAGGATGGAGGAACTCGTGCATCCAAGCCTTTGGAGATTGTGCACTCGGACGTGTGTGGTCCAATGAGGACCATGTCGATTGGTGGATCAAGGTACTTCGTCACCTTCATTGATGATTTTTCAAGGAAGGTGTGGTTGTATACGTTGAAGACGAAGGGGGAGTGCCTTGAGAAGTTCAAGGAGTTCAAGGTGCTTGTAGAGACGCAATCGGAGCACAAGATCAAGGCGTTTCGATCGGACAATGGTGGGGAGTTCATTTCTAAGGCCTTTCAACGTTTCTTGAAGAAGCATGGCATCGAGAAGCAATCATCAACTCCATTCATGCCGGAGCAAAATGGAGTTGCGGAGCGTGCCAACCGCACCATTGTGGAGATGGCAAGGAGCATGATTCATGCTCAACACCTCAAGCTTGAGTTTTGGGCGGAAGCGGTGACGAATGCGGTGTACATTCGCAATCGGTGTCCAACAAGGGCTCTTGTCACCATCACACCACAAGAGGCTTGGAGCGGTCGCAGGCCATGCATTGCACACATGCGAGTCTTTGGTTGTATCGCATATGCAATGGTGCCACAAGCCAAGAGGGGTAAGCTCGATGCAAAGGGCACCAAGTGTTTGTTTCTTGGCTATTGTGAGGGTACGAAGGCATATCGCCTCATGTGTGTAGAGACGGGGAAGATCATTCGAAGTCGTGATGTAGTCTTTGTTGAAGATAGCACTAGCGTTGGTCATGGTTTGGCGATGAGTCCAAGTGGGAGTGATACACCGCCGTTGGTGTTGGTGGACGAATCTCCAAACCAAGCTTCCACAAAAGATTGTGAAGGCGGTGATGCAAAGAAGGAGGAGCAAGCGCATGCCCAAGAAGAAGGTGTAACGGAGGCACCTTCGTCAACGCCAACACCAAGTGTTAACGAAGGGGAAGGAAGTGTTGAAGAGCCTCGGTATCCACGAAGGGAGCGGCGGGCGCTTGGAGAGTGGTGGATGAACCACATCTTGCCACAACATGAAGTGGAGCGAGCCAACGTGGCACATCTCGATGATCCATTGAACATGTGCGAAGCTATGCAATCGGAGGATGCGAGCAAGTGGGAGAAAGCAATGCACGAGGAGTATGACTCACTCATAGCAAATGGCACATGGGAATTGGCTCCCCTTCCAAAGGATCGCAAGCGAATTGGGTGCAAGTGGGTGTTTCGCACGAAGAAGGACGCTTCGGGCGAAGTTGTGCGCCACAAGGCAAGATTGGTGGCGAAAGGATACTCTCAAGTGGAAGGTGTTGACTTCCTTGAGACCTTTGCGCCCGTTGCCAAATTCACCACAATTCGGTGCATTCTTGTACTTGGAGCGGCTTTGGACATGAAGATCCATCAAATGGATGTGAAGACGGCGTTCTTGAATGGCGAGTTGGAGGAGGAGATCTACATGGAGCAACCCCATGGTTTCGCACAAGAAGGCTTTGAGCATCTTGTGTGCAAGCTCAAGAAGTCGTTGTACGGACTCAAGCAATCACCAAGGGCATGGTATCAACGAATCGACTCCTTCTTCACCAAAGAAGGCTTCACAAGAAGCCAAGCGGATCACTCGTTGTATATCAAGCAAACAAGTGAGTATTTGTTGATAGTACTCATCTATGTGGATGATTTGATCATCTTGGCTAGCCTTATAGCAATGTTGGCGTGGCTCAAGGCCAAACTCAAGAAGGAGTTTGAGATGAGCGACCTTGGAGAGTTGAGGTACTATATTGGAGTGGAATTCGAGAGGGATCGCAAGGCACGCACCATCACTATGAGCCAACGGAAGTACATTGAAGAGGTACTCAAGCGATTCAACATGGAAGAATGCAAGCCCATTGGTACCCCACTTGACGTAAATGTCAAGTTGTTGAAGCTCTCGGAAGAAGAGTTTGAGGCCATTCAAGGTGAGATGAAAGGCGTACCATATAAGGGCGGAGTTGGGTCTTTGATGTATGCGATGGTAGGCACAAGGGCGGACCTTGCATTTGCGGTGAGTTTGGTGAGCCAATTCATGTCAAGGGCCGGTCCGGCACACTGGAGTGCGGTGAAGCGCATCATGCGGTACTTGCAAGGTACCTTGGACTTCAAGTTGTGCCTTGGCGGTGACAACATCACCTTGAGTGGGTATTGCGATGCGGATTGGGCCAGAGATGTGAATGAACGGCGATCGTCAACAGGGAATGTGTTCTTTGTTGGAGTTGGTGCAATCTCATGGAATTGCAAGAGGCAACCCACCATTGCCTTGTCCACAACGGAGGCGGAGTACATGGCCACTAGCCAAAGCACGAAGGAGGCCATTTGGCTTCGCAAGCTATTGGGTGATGTAGGGTTTGTTCAAGAAGGAGCAACGACGATCATGTGCGACAATCAAGGGTGCAATGCTCTTGCAAAGAATCCCACACACCACTCACGTACGAAGCACATTGATGTGCAACACCACTTCATTCGTGAGAAGTTAGAAAGTGGTGAGATTTGTTTGAAGTATTGTCCAACGGAAGACATGGTGGCGGATGTGTTGACGAAGGCACTTGCGAAGGAGCGGCATCAACGATTGGTGAAAGCGATGCGATTGCGAGAAGGTAACGACTCGCAAAGTGGGAGTGTTGGAGTATAGTGTTGCTCGTAGTTATTACGGCATTGTACATAGTTGTATTGAGGTAGAATGAAAGGGCGGGAGTAAAATGGGAGAAGATGGGAGAAAATGAAGAGAGGTGTATTGGCACATGTTGCACATGGGCAAGGCAAAGTCAAAAGTGAAGGACCAGCCCACTTGTGTTGACTTAGCCAAGTCAAAGTAGGGGCGTGAAAATCAAGTGAGTGGTGGCAAAAGTCTTTGGGCGGCTATGACGCCCATGTGGGTTGTAAAGACATGGATCTCCAAGTCCATGGCTGCCCTGAGCGCTAATAAGCACCGAATGGTGCTAAACTTGGCAATGGGAGCAAAGGTCTCATTGAAGTCCACACCTTCAACTTGTGAGAAGCCCTTTGCAACCAACCTTGCCTTCTACCTCACGATGTCACCATTGGCATCCCTCTTCGTTCGAAAGACCCACTTGCACTCTACACGCTTGTGGTTTGAAGGCAATGGTGCCAACTCCCACGTTCCATTGGCCATCAAGGAGTCATACTCTTCTTGCATGGCTAGCTCCCACTTGTTCGCATCTTGCGAGTGTATGGCCTCACTCATGGTGTGAGGCTCCGCAATGGCAGCCACGTTTGCACGCTCTACATCACGTGGAGGCAAGATGTGGTTCTTCCACCACTCTCCAAGTGGCTTGCGCACCCTCCTCGAGTACCGAGACGCCTCCGTGGTGTCATTGTCATCTTTCCTTGGTGGTGGCTGCGGTGGAGCCTCCCTTGTATTCCTCTTTGTCCTCGCACGAACAATGGGAGCCGATTGCCCTCCTTGCTTGGGTTGGCCCTTCACCTCTTGATCAATGGTGCCTTCCCTCTCTTCCACAAAGCTCTCTGAAGGGCCACAAAGGGCCGGTTGCACCACCAAGGGCTTTGGCTCTTGTTCAAACTCTTCATCATCATCGGATTTGAAGGAGCCGTCCACCTCAAGGGCTGGTCCTTCGTCAACACTCCCACTTGGACGCTCCTTCAAAGACTCCTTGTCTTCGAAGACCTCCACGTCCAGGCTCTTGAGTATCTTCTTCGTTGCCATGCAAATCAGCCTATACGCCTTCGTGCCCTCACAATATCCAAGGAACAAGCACTTGATGGCCTTTGCATCAAGCTTCGTCCTCCTCTCATCGGGCACCTTTGCATAAGCCACACAGCCAAAGACACCCATGTGAGAGATGGTGGGACGCTTACCGCTCCATGCCTCTTCGGGCGTCACACCTTGGAGAGCCCTAGTGGGTCACCGGTTGCGTGTGTACACCGCGGTACACACCGCCTCAACCCAAAACTCACGTCCAAGCTCTTAGGCATACAACATGGACCGCGCCATCTCCACAATGGTGCGGTTTGCACGCTCCGCAACACCATTTTGTTGTGGAGTGTAGGGGGCAGATGTGTTGGTTGCAATGCCGTGCTTGCACAAGAACTCATCGAATGCCTTGCCCGTGTACTCGCCGCCATTGTCGGAGCGCAACACCTTCACCTTGTGCTCCGATTGCTTCTCAACCAAGCTCTTCCACTCCTTAAAGCGTGGTAGCACCTCACTCTTGCACCTCAGCACATACACCCACACCTTTCTTGAAAAGTCATCAATGAAGGTGTGGAAGTACCTTGCTCCTCTAAAAGACGTCGTCTTCATCGGCCCGCACACGTCCGAATGGACCAGCTCTAACACCTTGGTGGCACGCTCCGCACCATCGGTAGGGAAGGGCTGCCTTGCAAGCTTGCCTTCAATGCACCCTTCACAAGCAAATGGCACCACATTGGATGGAGCCTTGCCTAGGTCCATGCCGTTTGCCTTGCTTTGCAACGCCTTGACTCCCTTCGCATTGAGATGGCCCATCTATGCCAAAGCTCCATCAGTGGCCCGTTGGTCGATGTGTGTGCTAGGCAACTCACATCAGCCCCACTCACCACCTTGAGCTCCAATCGATACAACTTGGCCTCCATTGAAGATGTGGCAATCAAATTACCTGCACAAGAGCGCACCGCACATCCTTTGGTGTTGAATTGCACCACCAACCCTCTTGATACGAGCTTGCTCACCGATAGCAAGTTGGCATGCAACATGGGCACATGGAGCACGTCGTGCACCACGATGCGCCTCCGCTGGCCCTCCACGTTGCTCTCCACCACGATGGAACCCTTGCCCACCACCTCCACCACGCCGTTGTCTCCCATAATCACATTGCGCACCGAAATGGGCTAATACGTGTCAAAGGCATGCTTGTGGGGTGTCATGTGTTGTGTGGCCCCCGAATCAACAATCCAATTGTTCATGGAGGTGTTGGCTGCCCGGCCATTGGCCACAAACACAAAGTCATTGTGGCTTACCTCATCTCTTGCATTGTTGGCCACTTCCTTGTTGCTCCAACAATTGCGAGCTATGTGGCCCGGTTTGCCACACTTGTAGCACGTACGCGCCTCTTGCCTTGTGCTAGAGCTGCCCTTCTTGTCTTGGCGTGAGATCATAGCCGCATCTTCACCTTGAGGTTCCCTCTTTTTCCTCTTGGACACTTCATGCATAAGTCGTGCGGTAATGAACTCCACGGTCAACTCCTTCACGGGCCGCGTCTCCAAGGCCGTGATCAAGTGCTCGTACGATGGTGGAAGGCTTTCAAGCAAGGTCATAACAACATCTTCGTCTTTCACGGGCACATCTAAACAAGTGAGCTGGTCCGCAAGGGACTTTACTTTGTTGATGTGATCCAACATGTCGCCGCCTTCCTCCATCTTCACGTGAAGAACTTCCTTCTCAAAAACAAGATGTTGGAAAGGCTCTTGATCTCATGTATGTTGCACAACGTGGTCCACGCTTCCGCTGGTCCTTTGCAAGCCTTGATGTGCGCCATCTCCTTGTCCACCAAGTTGGTGGCAATCACCGCAAAGGCACGCTTGCAACGCCGCTCATAATCTTTCTTGTCCTATTCATCGGCCGTGGATGGTGGGGGCAGCTCCGTTTGATCCAGGATGTCCCATAGGTCCTAAGCGGAGAGGAACATCTCCATCTTGAACTTCCATAGGCTGAAGTTGTCTCCATTGAACTTGTCCACAAGCCGCAACCCCTCTCCTTCACTTGAGGCCATAGCTTGGTGTGGAGTAGCTCTCATTCACTCCTAGCACTTCAGGCCTCTTTACAAGATCCACAACACTCCAATGCACCCAAAACACTACATGAAATGCACTTGCAAGTGCAAATCAGCACTACTAGTGTCACTTGCAACCCTAAGCTCTCCCTTTAGCACCTCTAGGGTAAATGACCACTTTAAGCACTCAAATCAGCACCTCTAGTACTACACACGACCCTAGGCACTCACCTTGGCACCTCTAGTCCACATCAGCCCCTCTTCAAGTGCACATCCACTAAACTCACTAGTTTAGACACTAGTGCAACACCATGCACTCTAAAGCACTCAAATGGGCACTCCAAACATCGAGAGCCCAATCCCAAGGTCAAATGAGTTGACCTTACCCTAAATGAGGACACATGAAACCCTAGTTGCTCCAATGAGCCTCAAATCAATCCAAACGACCTCCCAACAATACAACAACAAGCAAACACTCACTAACGCACAATGTTGAGCAATCCGGCTCTCTTGAGATGCTCCAAGCTTGCTCCTAGTACATCAGCCCTCCTCTTCTTCGCATTTTACGTCCGTGGGCCCATAACCTATTAAAGAATGAAATGAAAGGAAGACAATGAAGAATAAACAAGTTGGTGGTAAAGCTTGCAATGAAAGAGGTTATCTCTCCCACTTCCCATGCTCTTCTTATCAATGGAATACATCAGCCCTTGATTGTAATCCTTATCGGACAATGACACCAAGCTACCATTTTCTACTTCTAATCTTCTAAGGTAGGGCTGGTCCTACCTTTCTACACTACTTAAGCACTCAATACTCAATAGAAGCATGGAGCGGTAAGCGTCCCTTTATCTCCGACATGCGTGTCTTTGGTGTTGTGGCTTATTCAAAGGGGTCCGATGAGTGGAGGACCAAGCTTGATACAAAGGCCATCAAGTGCTTCTTCCTTGGATATTGTCAGGGCACGAAGGCGTATACGCTGATTTGCATAGCAACAAAGAAGATAATCAAGAGTCTGGACGTGGAGTTCTTCGAAGACAAGGAGTCTTTGAAGGAGCGTCCAAGTGGGAGTGTTGACGAAGGACCAGCCCTTGAGGTGGACGGCTCCTTCAAATCCGATGACGATGAAGAGTTTGAAGAAGAGGCAAAGCCCTTGGTGGTGCAACCAGCTCTTCGTGGCCCTACGGAGAGCTTTGTGGAAGAGGGGGAAGGCACCATTGATCAAGAGGTGGAGGGCCACCCCATGCAAGGAGGGCAACCGCCTCCCATTGTTCGTGCGAAGACAAGGAGGGTTGCAAGGGAGGCTCCACCGCAGCCACCACCAACGAAAGATGGCAATGACACCACGGAGGCGTCTCGGTACTCGAGGAGGGTGCGCAAGCCACTTGGAGAGTGGTGGAAGAACCACATCTTGCCTCCATGTGATGTGGAGCGTGCAAACGTGGCTGCCATTGCGGAGCCTCACACCATGAGTGAGGCCATACACTCGCAAGATGCGAACAAGTGGGAGCTAGCCATGCAAGAAGAGTATGACTCCTTGATGGCCAATGGAACGTGGGAGTTGGCACCATTGCCTTCAAACTGCAAGCGTGTAGGTTGTAAGTGGGTCTTTCGAACAAAGAGGGATGCCAATGGTGACATCGTGAGGTACAAGGCAAGGCTCGTCGCAAAGGGCTTCTCACAAGTTGAAGGTGTGGACTTCAATGAGACCTTTGCTCCCGTTGCAAAGTTTAACACCATTCGGTGCATGTTAGCGCTCGGGGCAGCCATGGAGTTGGAGATCCATCAAATGGATGTGAAGACGGCCTTCTTGAATGGAGAGTTGGGAGAGGATTTTTACATGGACCAGCCACCGGGATTTGTGCAAGAAGGCCAAGCCCACCTTGTGTGCAAGTTGAAGAAGAGCATTTATGGGCTGAAGCAATCTCCACGTGGTTGGTATGAGAGTTGTTGAGTATTGAGTGCTTAATTAGTGTAGAAAGGTAGGACCAGCCCTACCTTAGAAGATAAGAAGTAGAAAAGGGTAGCTTGGTGTCATTGTCCCATAAGGATTACAATCTAGAGCTGATGTATTCCATTGATAAGAAGAGCATGGGAATTGGGAAGAAGAGCATGGGAATTGGGAAGAAGAGCATGGGAAGTGGGAACATTCACCTCTCTCATTGCAAGCATTACCACCAACTTGTATATTCTTCATTGTCTTCCCTTCATTTCATTGTTTAGATGTGCCTGTGAAAGACAAAGATGTTGTCATGACCTTGCTTGAGAGCCTTCCACCATCATACGAGCACTTGATCACGGCCTTGGAGACACTGTCCGTGAAGGAACTGACCGTGGAGTTCATTACCGCAGGGCTTATGCATGAGGTTTCCAAGAGGAAGGAGTGGGAGTCTCAAGGTGAAGATGCGGCCATGATCTCACGCCAAGACAAGAAGGGCAACTCTACCTCAAGACAAGAGGCACGTACGTGCCACAAGTGTGGCAAACTGGGCCATATTGCTCGCAATTGTTGGAGCAATTAGGAAGTGGCCAGTAATGCAAGAGATGAGGTAAGCCAGAATGACTTTGTGTTTGTGGCCAATGGCGGGGCAGCCAACACCTTCATGAACAATTGGATTGTTGATTCGGCGGCCACACATCACATGAGAGCAGGGTTGTCATACTGGACAAACGTCCGGTTCGCCCGTATCGTAGAGCTCTCGCCCATCCTATATAGTCAAGAGAGGTTTGACTTATCCACTAGGTAAAAAATAGGCGACGTGGCAGCCATGTTGGCACCTTATTGCTGCCACGTAGGACAAGGTTATGTTTGAGTAGGGGCGGGGACTAATGCCAAGAGGGAGGTGGGGTGGGGACGTCCCTGCCCGTGCCCGGGAAGGGCGGGGACGTCTCCGTCCCATCCGGGCAGGGGTGGAGATGTCCCCCCCCCTGCCCATAAAGAAGGGGGGACGTCTCCGCCTCTACTAGTGCAGGGGCGGGGACGTCCCCGCCCCTTCATGAGTTAGATTATAGTGTTTAAAATTACAATATGTTGGTACACTAAAATTTATGTTTAGCGTGATAAACACTAAATTTGAATCCATACACCAATTGCAAATGAGGCACTTAGTGTAGTGACATAACAGTACACTAAATGCCATTTACTACACTATTTGTCAATTTTGGTAAAAATAGTAAAATTATTTCTTTCACTTGTGCACAGTTAGTGTATCAATAGTGTATCAATAATTATTTGTGCTTGAACAAATGCAAATCTCGGACTGAAAATTTAAGATTTGGACGTATCCAGTATTGATTAAATGAGACGTATGGCAATTGCCAAGTACACATCTTCTTCTACGAAGATGTCGTATTGCCTACTTAACGACCACATGCGAATCTAATGCAGCTAATTAACAAAAAACTATTGTGGGTAACAACATAGAGGCATAGTCCAGTTGTGGGGGGGTTTCATTAATGTGTCTAAAACATCTAGCACAGAAGACTGTTCTTCGAGATCTTTTTGCAACGTTGCAAATTTTGGCTTCAGGTTTACATATTGCTCCGTGTATTTGGTGGTGAAATACGAAGTGTCCCTATCTTCTTTCGAATTTTTTTCACAAATCCAACCCACCGCAAATGCATCTGCTGCCATGGAGTATTGGTGTGGCCGTTGCATGACTTCAAGCGAGTTGGTGGAGTCCCGCGGCCCAAAAACATAGAATAGTTCTGGTGCCACAAACCGTCGCCGCTCTCTCTCTCGTTGAACCTGCTCCTTGAATTCATAACCATACCTTAATGGCTCATTCTCCACAACCCGACTAGAAAGCATCCAATCGCAAATTCTGATGTACACCGTATCGGGTTTCCACTCATCAAAGTGGAGCAAAACATTCGATGGAGAGATGTCATTGTGTATATAATTCGCGTCGTGGCATTTCACTACAATGACAAGCAACGATAGCGTGAGGTTCACTCAATTTTGGCGGTACGTTTTTATCCACCGAAGCGCTTGGATCAACAACCCGGTATTTGGATGCATCTCAATCCGTTCAAACGGCAATGCTTTGTCCACTTTCTTGTCAAACTTGGACCAAAAACTACCCAGAGATCCTCCATTTCTACCAGAGCGTGTACCCTTCCATAGTTTTCGGGTGAATGTACGCAAGTCTAATGATCCCTGAATGCACTACCGGACACTCTCCAGCCTCGTTGATGATGTCTCGGCGCTTCTCCCTCTCGTTGGTGTTGATCAGAGTCTTTCCGGCGAAGTAAATTCAACTTGGAATGTTTTCCAATTTGGTTATCATCACCTTCCGTATAGCCTCATAGCCACCCACCGCTTTTTGTTGTGGCATTGGAATCACCTTAGTGCAACTTTCAAGCCACTTGAAAGTTCCACCGACGCAAAATTTGCTCCTCAATAGTCGCTTTCCAAGGAGCTAGTTTCTTCTTACGGGAAGAAGAGTACTGTTGAACGAAGCCCTAGATCATCCTCATCTTCGCCACTAGTGCGTGCTCCTCCAGGTTCCAGTTGCTTTCATCCTCCTTCTTCCCCGTGACGTAACACCAGTTTGCAACAATATTGGTGGTTAGTGCGGTCACTTCCGTGTCCAACCACTCCGAATGCAACCAATAATCTGAGAAATTATTAAATTTCTCACATTTATCAAGGTTTGACATTAATTCGTGTGCATGTCAATGGTCAACTTGTGGTATCCCTCTTCGTCGTGCGCCAAATAGCTCCTCATCAACGCCCCTCTCGTTCGGCGATTGTAAAACTCAACGGCAATCCTTCTACATTCAACCATGTATTCGTGCAGGGGCATGTCCGGATTTGGTGACTTTTTCCGCCTCTTCCTGCTCGATGACGACGGATTCAATGATTCCGAAGTCAACTCCGTGTTGGTGGACGGAAGCCGTCTCACCAACATCATCCAAATCTATAAATTTGGGGCGCTTCTCCATCGACCTACTTCCTTCTGCCCGGTAGGGGGCGAAGACGTCTCCGCCCTTGTCCTGGTAGAGGCAGAGACGTCTCCGCCCCTGCCCGGTAAGGGGTCGAGACGTCCCTACTCTACCCGGGTCGGGGCGGGAACGTCTCCGTGCTACCCGGGCAGGGCGGGGACGTCTCCGCCCTGCACGAGGTAGGGCGAAGACGTCCCCGCCCCTGCCGCGGAGACGTCCCCCCCTAGCCAGGGACCCAAGACTAGTGCTTCGTTTATCGGCTATATAATATCGTGCACACTCCTAATTGTCCCCGCCTCACATACTCCCTCTTCATCCACCTCTTAATTGAGTTGGTTGTGGGCGTTGTGTGAGGACTTCATCCATTCGCATCACATACATTATATTCAGATTTTCCCCACCAATGGCCACGCCGGTAAAAATGAATATAGAAGAACGAGACATGAGTCGACTACGATCGGGAAACAAACAGCGGACGAGGTTGCATGTGCTTCGAAATCCTGTTAAACTGGCTTTTAAGGTTGGGAAGAAGTTCCGGAGCCATGGAGTTTCGAGGATTGCGCAAACTTCATCAAGAGGTGTCATATCGACAAGGCTTTCCCAGAGGAGCGACACTGTTATCACCGACGCTTTTGCAAGGCAAATTTATGGAAGTGCACCAACGAGGCATGTAAAAATGGGTGCATTGAAGTATATCAGGTCTTGTACGACATCCCTTATATCAAACGCAATGAAGTAAATCTCTTCCTTGCGCGAGGTGTCTACGCGGAGGTTAAGTTGGGCAAGAGGGTGGATTGGTCCACCTTGAAAGCCATGGGAGATAGCATAAAATTTCCTTCTCCGGCGAATGGATTGATTCCAATGGAGACACGGAGGTATCCAGAAGGCGGATTGGACAAATTGATGGCGAAGACTGAACTAGTCGACACGTACGAGACCGATCCCTCAAACACGGATACAGACTCTGACGGATCCCACATTCCAATGACAAGGAGCCAAAGGACACAAGCACGGACCAAACGAAGGAGGGTGGAACAGACGGTTAACGTAGTCGTTAACGATACCGTTAATGAAGTTGGGGCTCAGGTACAATCCCCCACGGTTGTTGATCGAACGTTAGAAGCCTCTACTGGTGCTATTTTTGCCAGCACTATCCAAACCTTGCTGAACCAATTGGAAGGGAAGACGACAGAACTATTGTCATTGCGCGATGAGGTTTGCAAGTTGAGAGTTGAAGTCAATGATAAAAACATTGTTATTGACCAGCAACGACGTGATATGGAGGAGCTCCAACTTGCCTTACAAGCTAGTATAATGACCATAGAAGATCGGAATCCACAACGGGAGGAGGAAGGGCTTGTACACGTGTCAATCCAAGACGATTCATTGTCGTTTGATGAGGCCCCTACCAACGCAGACAAAGCTATAGTCAATAAAGAAGAAGGTGCGGCGGGTGACGGCGGCAAAGAGCTCGCTAAAGCGCTTGAAGAGAATTCAAGACCACAAAGTCGCTTGGATGTGTTGGTAGAACATTACTATCAATGGAAGTAGGCCTGCCTCTTCACGGTCGATCGGTCCTTACAATTGGTGGCGGAATTCCAAAAAATCGACAACAACTATACCGAAAACAACCAAGACAGGGTGTTTGGTTTGACGTCGTGGGCCCTTGTAGATGATCTTTTCAAGATGGATGAAATGGCGATGGTGAAAACCGCCGGTGGGCAAACAACCATCGATTGGTCCCGTTACAATTGGGATTTCAAAAATGAGGTTTCATCCACCTTCGATCATCGGGGCAACCCCGTGTTATTGTGGCCACAACCTTCGAGCTTCGTATCCAACGGTACGACTTGCTCAATTTGTCTAAACTCATTTGGTTTAGAAGGTGGGATGCATCTAGGCACTTGTGAGCACTTGTACCATCCATTTTGCTTGATTAGCTTGATGGTTGTACGCCGGCGGTGCTCATTGTGCAAGGCCCCTTTTCACGAGAGATTGTACGAACTTTTTGGATTAGTTCCATACATGCCTCCGCATTGGGAGTTCAATGTGACAAACGTTCCTGATCAATCACAGATGTGGGGAAAGGATTTGGTGTGGAGCTGGAAACTGAAGATGCACTCGTTGGATAAGATGCACCTCTCAAACGAGTGGGGTTGGAAAAGGGACCCGGAGCAGATTGTCCGGGTGTGCAAGAATTTGATCCCGTTAAAGGACAAATACGGTCAAGGAAAACGGAATTTCTTCTACCAATGTTTTAATGGCCATTGGGAAAAAAATGGGGAGCAATTTTGTTTCGGACCTCAACCACGGCAATGGTTGTGGGCCGTTGACGGAGTTCGCATCACAGACGACAACGGGGATCGCATTTCTCACGACGTTGACCAATCGGACCAGCAAGAACTAAGATAATTATCGGAATCAGAGTGGAAAGAAATTTTCTGAAATGACGGAATGGACTTCTTACTCGATGTGCACAGTCCAGGGACACGGCAAGCGCTCGACCAGCTCATGTAATCCCAAATCCTAAGGGCTGTGTTGGATGAAGATGGACCAGCGAGGAGAACACGATCGGCGTCTCGTAGACTTGTATAGGGCTCAGATGAAGACCTCTCTATGCACGTAGGGGCACATGACAACGAGGCAGGGGCAAGTGGCACTACTAATAGCCCAATGAATATTGACTAGGTATATTATTTTTTTTGCGGTACCAAGAGACATTTTTTCTTACAATGCTTCATCTTTTAGCGTTTAATGTATTTTCCCATTTTCGTACTACATTATGGATACTAAAAAAATATGAATAGTAGTGTCTACATTCTACTTGATAATAGTAGTGTGATTATGGATGTACTTAAGCCTCATAAGGGTTTGTGCATTTGTATAAACAAAAATGGTGTGGACCAAATTTTAAACCTCCAAACATTTTTAATCCCTAAAGGACCAGGGCATTTTTGCACCAAAAACACTTCAAAACTGTCCGGCTATAGTATAATGCCTAAGTAGGGAGACAAAACCTTTTTATTTCTACATCTAACCGTAGGATCTCAATAAATACTTCTTTGTTAATGTCTCCACAAAATTTCATAAACTTTAACCGCACAGATTGAAAGGCTTGCATAGCTCCCATGCTATTCACTACTTGGTATCAAATTTTTGCACTAGATAAGGCCTAAATCCATTACTAATGGTAGTTTAGGATGATGTTAGTTCCTTATACACCAATTGTTAGAGGTAGAAAAATGGTGTAGCTTATTCAAGTCAACTATACTAGTAGTGGAAGCTCAAAAATGGGCAATTAACGTTTTAGTTTTAAGATACTTGATATGTTTTAGATTGATGATCCAAACAGTCAATATGAAGGTCTACACCACATATTGTTGTGGAAAAAATCAAAAGTATAAAAAGTTAAAATCTCTAAGTTTTATGTGGTAAGACGTTTTTGTTTTTGGTACCTTGCCCGTTTCATTTTTGGCAATATGTGAAAATCTTTGACTTGAGTTGAAGCGTTATTTTCCACAAAGGCAAGGAATTTTTTTAAAATTTGAAAGGAAATGATTTTCTACACTCTTATGTTTGCTCCAAAACTAATAGGGAGCTAGTAAAGGTGTTCCTTATTGGAGAGCATGCCGTCAAAGTACAAAAGTTATACTTTGCATTTTGCCTTCCTTCCTAGAACTAGGGAAAGACATAATCTACGTGTTATTTTAAGTGCATTAGAATCTTGTCGGAACCAAAAATAATGCACCCCGTATTTAATTGTGCACCCGCCTTATGGAGATGAGGAGTGCCTCGACCAAGCAACAATGGCCTCAAACGCCTCCTCCAAGAGTTATGTGGGAACGACCCCCCCCCAAACTTTCAAGCAAACGTCCCTGCCCTTGCCCTGGTGGGGCGGAGACATCCCCGCCCCTACCGGGTTACTATTTTAATGGAGAAACTCCTCATTTGTCCCGGCCTCGCATACTCCTATCCATCCATCTCTTCATTGAGCTAGATGTTGGTGTCATGCGAGGTCTTCATTCATCCATCCACGCCATAGTTTTGCGAGAACACGTGCACACCATGTCTTCACCCGGACAATTGGCCAAGGAGGAGCGAGACAAGACCCATGCATGAGCAGGGAACGCCCATCGAAAGCAGTTGCACGTTCTTCGTAATCCCGCGAAGTTGGCTTTTCAAGGTTGGGAAGATGTACAGGAGCCATGGAGTTTTGATGATTGCGCGAACTTCATCGAGTCGTGCCACATCGACAAGGCTTTCCCAGAGGCGCGACACAACTATCACCGGCGCTTCCACAAGGCAAACTTGAAACATTGCGTCGACGAGGCGTTTAAAAATCGATGCATCGAAGTTTACCAAGTGTTGTATGACGTCCCATTTGTCAAACGCAACAAAGTAAATCTCTTCATTGCTCGGGGTGTTCATGCGGAGGTGAAGTTGGGCAAGAGAGTGGATTGGTCCACTTTGAAGTCGATGCCGGGGAAGGTAAAAATTCCTCGCCCAGAATATGGAATAATTCCAATGGGATGGCGCAAGTATCCGGAAGGTGGATTGGGCAAGTTCATGACTGTGATGGACAACACACCTAGCTACAATACTGACACGTCGAGTTCAGATGCTGACTCCAACGGAACCCACGTCCAAGTTGCGAGCGAAAAGGCACAAGCACGTGGTAGGCTAAGGAGGACCGAACGAGCCCTTCACCAACGTTACTATTGACTAGGAGTATTTAAAGGTTTGGGACGTAGCAAAAAAAATTTGCAAACAACACTTTTGCTCTAAACATTATATGATTTTAAATATCCTTTTTGTTTGTAATGGTACAATTTATTTAGAGAACTTGCACATTACATTCTACTAGAGGCTTATACTACCCCTTATGCATGGGGACTTGCATAGCTCCCATGCTATTCACTACTTGATTTATTTTTTTCTTTAATGGTATGTGGTACATTCCTTTTCTTTTGTGGGGAAATTGTGTTTAAACTTTTATTTAGAGAACTTGCACATTACATTCTACTAGAGGCTTATACTACCCCTTATGCATGGAGACTTGCATAGCTCCTATGCTATTCACTACTTGATCTAAAAGGGAGCTAATAAAGGTGTTCATTATTGGAGAGCATGCCGTCAAAGGACAAAAGTAGTACTTTCCCGAAAGCCTTCCTTCGTAAACATAATCTGCTTCTTATTTTAAGTGCGTCGCAATCTTGTCGGAACCAAAAATAACGCACCCTACATTAAAACCTCCACCCTCCTCATGGGGAGGAGGAGTGCCTAAGCACCCAAAATGCCCCAAAGGCCTCCTTCTCCTGGGTTGAGGAGACGTCACCGCCCCTGCCCGGACAAGGGCGGGGACGTCTCCGCCCTGCCCTGGTGGGGCGGAGACGTTCCCGCCCTTGGCGCGTCAGGTCCCACCCGTTCTTGGCTCGTGTATAAAAGGATCAGGGAGGGCTGTTTGTCCTCACGCTTGTCACCTTGGCCTCTGTCCCTTGGACCTCAATTTAGTTTGAGCTCCTTGCGAGTCTACTTGGGTGACAGGCGGCACTGGTGTGCGGCTGAGGTGATGTAAAAATTGGTTCAAGCAGTGCACCAACGCTATCAGACCTCATATTTTCACCCAATTCTATAGGCAGATTTTGCCCCTGTAAGAGGCCGCAGGTGGGGGCCCGCCGATTTTTGTATATGGTCCCATGAGGTTGCGGGTCGGGCTTCATGTGCCTGGCCCTATTGTCTTGCAGTGAGGAAGGCCTATAGGGATGAACGAAGATGGGATGAATAGCAGGGATTTCATTCATTGACCCCACCGCCGTCACGATCGGTGTGGCACTAAGGAAGAATCGACACCACATTCATCCATCCGCGCGTCAGATGCTCCTCCCTTGCCAATGCTACCTGGCCGCTACTGCCCTCCAGCTGCCCGACTCTAAGTGGCCACTCCATCCACCATGTGACCATCCAGGTTACTTTGTACTCACATGTACCCAGAGCCAACATTCCACTCACTACCGCGTCGCCCTAACCGAGGAGTCGTTTCTACTGATCCATCGGGAACCTTCGAGATACACACACGCTCTCTCTCTCGCATCCATCACCATTGTTCTCTCTCCTCAACTTGAGTTTTTGGAACCCGGCCGACCAGAGCGGAGCGCCATATCTGATCTCTCAAGTTTGTTCCTTTCCCCCTTCCTTCCTTCCATCCACTCCTATCGCTGTAACGCTAACTTACTTCGCTGTTGTTGCATCTTTGGTGTTATTTCTCTCCTTGCCTATGCGTCATTGTACATTAGGGTTTGGAGGAGTTTCTGAGGACTGTTTCAGCTGCAGACTTCGTTTGCCTTCGCGTATGCGTCGTCAATCTGTCGTGGATTTTATCCGTGTTCGTGTTGCGGAGGAGGACGCGTTCTTTTTTGCGTTTATTTGCTTCAATTTCTTTAAAGGAGAAGCTCTTGAGAAAGAGTTAGTGTGCGTACTTGGAGATCTGAATGTGCGGCGAAGTTTTTGCCCATGTGCCTTTTGTGGCTCTAGATTATGAATTTCGAAGCTGTGCGATTTGATGATTCGGCAATTCAGCCGATTAGCAGGCTGGTTTTGTGATCCGAAGCGTCTTGCGATCCTAGGCCTTGGTCTACTATTGTTGATATGAACGTTCCAGAGTCCTTGTTGCAAACTTTTCTCCGCAACTGCTGGTTGTTTTGAAGACCGGATCCGATTTTAGGGCTTGCTGAAACTACCTGTTAGATGTTGAGAAGTCTTATTGCGTCCTCCAATTTTTGCTGTATGCTGGGGATGAAGCTTCAGCACCTGAATGCATGATGATGCACTCTATAATTTAACGGATTAGGTTATTTTTTATCCTTTCAGTGCTCTTTGTAAAGCAGCAGCTTCTCTCAACATAGACGCAATTACATTTGTTCTAATCAGAGGAATTAGACGACTACTTAGACTAAGACTTTAGACTTGTCTTGTTCGACATTTGTAGCTAACTACACACTAGCTGTCTGTTTTTTAGACACGGGTTCTTAAAAAATATAAGAACGGCATCTTGCATTTTTGCATTGGAAAACTTCGATTCTCAATGAGCACTTCATTGTATAACAAATGTAGGAAGATTTTTTGATACTTTGTTGCCGCAAGTGTTTTAGATTTTTCCAAACTTCGGGTTTACAACCTAGGTACTGATCGAGACCTAATTCCTTTGCCTTGCGCAGTGATGACGGGGACTGCCGTATGTAGCAGTTATGTCAATAAAAGCGTGTATATCAACTAGTTTCCTGAACACAAGGAGTTATCTTTCGTGAAGTAGCATTTGTGATTGCAGCCCCTAGGTGGTGAAGAAAATTCAGAACATAATTGAAACAAATTTATATAGATGTTTTGGTAGATTGGAATTTGTTGATATCAGATCAGAAACAGAGCAAGGCCAACACTTTCGAGTGTTTGTTAACTTGAAAAGTAGCAGAGAGGTAATAGTCACATTTGGTGATGGCGAGACTATTTGGAAGTTCTCCGAAAGAACAGGCGGAGCTTCTTAAAGATCAGGGGAATTCCTATTTCAAGAAGGAGAAGCTTGGAGCCGCTATCGAAGCTTACACACAGGTCATTTTACTTATTCAAAATTCGTTTGGGGGTATGTTTTGATTTTAGGTACATATTAACTTTGGTTGATGTGTTTGGTGATTCATTTTTAGTTCTGAGTATTAAATCAACGATGTTTGTAGAATTAGCTTCAGATTCCATCCTATTTCAGAGGTACAGTTTTGACGTAATTCCCTTTCCTGTACTTATGGCAGGCAATTACGTTATGTCCAAAGGTTCCTGCGTATTGGACAAATCGAGCTCTGTGTCATAAGAAACGGAAGTAAGTCACCTGTTTCTTCCTCTCTTCCTTTTTCTTTTGGTAACATAGCAAATGATTCAGTGCTTGCTTTATCTTACACATCATACCTAAGCATGTCATATATTCAATCGATCGCATATGTTTTACCGGAAACTTATTGGTCTGGTAATTGTATGTCGTTGATTTTACAACCTAGTCCTTTATTTTTCTTATTTGTCTTTTTTTGGATTTTATATTAGTGGTTCTCAGTGACAGTTATCTGGTGCAGGTAATTGTTAAGCATTTGTGAGATATAGTTTATTCACAACCCAAATGATCGCGTTCATAAGTGCGAAGATGTAATTGAATTTTGCAGTGAATGGCATCAAGTTGAAAATGGTTGTTTGAAGGCGTTGGAGCTTGACAATAGCTTAACAAAGGTATGTGAATATCATTGTGAATAGTTTTTGTGACTACTGTAGTTATCGTTTTTATCATGGATTCTCATGGCTCTTCGTTTGTGGAGTCAAGTACCAAGCCTCATCATTGAGGGGAGATTGTTTTCATTGCTGATGCATCTATTTGCTGATCAAACTCGTGTTTGTTCATTGTGCAGGCACATTATATGTTGGGGTTGGCTCTGTTGAATCGGGAACAGTATCATGAGGCAACTAAGCACCTTGAAAAGGTACTCTCAGGAAACACTTTCTAATAGCTGTGATTATCCCTTAAATCAAGGATGTATTGTGAACCTCAACTGGATAGTATTTCAGTAAGTCTTCCTTAAAGCAGCATTGAGTGTATTTTTACGAGGACTGATTTTTTTCTTCTCTTGTAAATTTACAGGCTTTGGATTTGGGAAGGGGAGCTACTGGAAGTAGTTACATGGTAGAAGAGATTTGGCAAGAACTTGCGAAAGCTCGATACGTTGAGTGGGTGGCTGAAGCTTCCCACAAGCAGCGCCAACAGCGTGAGTTGAAGTAGGCAATCCTTTCCTGAGTTGAACATATGTGTGTCGATTAATGCAAATCAAATATTTGCTTTCTCCTCGTTGCTGTATTACTTATCTGAATGGCTTACAGTGATTTTTAATAATTTTTAGCAATTTGTGGGACATACAGGGATTATTTATTTGGTCTTCTCAAGCATGATTATGAAAATAAGGTCAAACAAGCTTACGAAAAGCCAGGCGCACCAACAGAGCATGTTCAACCTGGCTACAGGGAACGTCCGACTGATGTTATTGATCTGACTAATGATGAAGGCGTCATGAGCGCTCTTCAGAAGGCCTATTTTCCAGCTATGGAATCACAACGTACCACTGAAGAGCAATGCAAGGCAGAAGTTTCTCACTTTGCTGAAGAGTTTCAAAAGCGTGTTCAAACACTGGAGGAAGTTTTCGAGAAGGCTGGTGCGCCGGATAGGCCCGGTGAGGTGGGTATTACTAATCTTCTTTAAATTTTCTTGGACACCGTTAAAACCCTCACTTTGATAATGTGATTGCCATATGATGCCAACGCGGCCTAGCTGTTTCAGGAATCTATCAAAAGAGAGTGCATTGAAAAGCTACGTTCATAATGTGCTTGATGTTGGTCGTGCAGGTACCTGATTACTTGTGCTGTCAAATCAGCATGGATATTTTCAGAGACCCTGTTATCACCCCCAGTGGTGTGACATATGAGAGAGCTCTTTTGATGGAGCATCTTTCCAAAGTTAGTGTGACTTTCTTTTCTCAATGCACTTGTGTTGACTTGTAATTATTATTGCCTGGGTCACTTGCTTTACCTCGCTGGGTCTCCTATGATGACAAGTGACTCTGAAGAGGATATATTCGTTTCTTGGTTATTCCAACCTTTTCTTACCTTACATAGGCCGGTTTTTTAGTTTATTAGGTACATTTTTTAATCTTTGAAGGTAATAACGTAATTGATTTGATGCAGGTTGGGAAGTTTGACCCACTCACAAGAGCAACACTGCATCCAGACCAAGTGGCTCCCAATTTAGCCATCAAAGAAGCGGTGCAAACGTTTCTTTCGCAGAATGGTTGGGCATACAAGACATAGGAGCACTGTCTTCAAGCTAGAGATATCTCCAGAGGAGCTAGAAGCGAGAGGATCTTGTTACCGACCAGGCAAACATGATTTTGAGCGAGATGCTCAATTCATTCTTAGTAGAAGTACTGAAATGAAAAATGAGATCTCATTCTTTCATCACATGTACTATATTAGTTTTTAGGTTGGTGTTATTCAGGACGTCAGTGAAGGTTGATGTAGGAGGTAACAAGGTTGTTTGAAGGTGTAGCTTGCGGTTTGCTCTTCTGATCGGGGCTACTGGAAATTAATTTTGACAGAAGGTAGTCAGCAAGAATGATTTGATCTGTACATTTAGTTCGAGACTGTCGAGCATGAATTTATATGCGGTTCTCGACCTCGCTTCATTTTCTTTGTTTAATGGATCTCCACTCAATATTTCTCTTCTTGTGTGCTTGTTGTTCTTCTGGACATTTTTTACAAACTAGTATATTGGCCCGTTGTCCCCAACGAGACAAAGCATAGTCCTTGTCATCTAGGTTTGCGTGATTCCTCAAATGTATGTGACGGACAAATGGAAAATAGAGTCACATATTTTACTCTTAGTTAACAAAAATTGTATCAAAATTTAGCAACATATACATTTTTGGATTGAAGATTTTTCAACCAACATCTCTTAAAGATTCTTCAATTTACATCTAGTATACTGACCCATTGTCCCTAATTGGTACTGTAAGTTTAGGTGAATTAACTAAAATTGTAAAAGTAAAGTCCCCGTCCTAAGTTAAACCCCATCCCCCCCTTGGAAATATCTCCTGGTTAACTCCCATCTATAAGTTTAGAAGATCCTATGGTTACATTCTCAAAATATTCATCTTGGCAATATTTAATTAATGGAGTAAAGATTATTCTCAAATTCCTTGGTCCTTCAGAGGTTCATGTGAAATCGACATCTCCTTAAGTATAGTACATTGATTAGTTCTATGTTAACCCTTAAATGCTAGAGCAACCAAAAAGTGACTGTTTGGATGACATTTTGAGGATGATTTTCTCTGTAAACGGTTGTTTTTCATCCAATTCTTTCTGTGGAGAGTTCATTGAATGTGTAAGTATTAGATGCTGATGAAACTTGAGGTAATCATGTTATATGTAAAGAAGAAAAAGTTTGTGAGATGGATCTTAATGTAGTGTATTTTTGAAACTTCTTGCTTTAGCTCTAAATCTGAATTTGAATCATTAAAATGATATTTTTAAATATTGAGTCCAACTAATGAAATGAGGTTTATGAAGCTAGTTTCCATTCCAATTTGAAAATTTGAAAAATACTTAAAATTGGATAAGTTAATGCAATTCAAACTTTGGGCCTGTAACCGATTTTTTAATTTTAGCTAAACAGAGAAGTTTCATTTATACCACAAGTTTTGCCCCTACAATATACACCTTTGGTGAAGTTTTCAAAAAAAAAATTAGCATACTTTGAATTTGATATGAGTTTTCTTCACTTTTTCTTCAAAAAACCACAATAAATTCAAATTTTCCCAAAAAAATTATGATTTTTGTGACATGAACAAAACATGTCATCTCATCTCTGAAAAAAGAAATTAAAAATTTCAACTTACATTTGATGAAAAATCAGAGCACACAATAGAATGGAAATTGGGATTGATTCCACGGTCATAGGCTCTGTCCTTTAAGGGTTAATCAAGTTAAGTCGTCATGTTTCTTTAATTAGTTTAATCCATGAACTTTTATCTTATGTAGGAGTGTGTCTTTCTCTTTCTGCGCTTGCTCTCACCTAGATACACTAAAGGGAGGCTAATATTCTCACCATGTAGCTCCGAGTGCCTTCTCTTGATCCATGCGTAAGGTGATAAGTTGTGAAGTCTTAAGACTTGATATTTATTCATCACGGAGTTCAAGGTTACCTAAGTATGCTATTTTCTGCCGAGTGGATAATGTTTCGTGGTCAACTGGTTTTCCATCGAGTCCTCTATCATGTGTGGCTATAACTTCTACACAAATTCATCTATTGGATCTCGGTTGATCGGACTTAACCAAGTAAAACATTTTCATGTAAATATTGATTACCACGGTGATACCATCATTTCATAAATTACCTATTTGATATTGCCTGCCAAGCACATATCCAATAGATAATAAAACTTAATTACTCATCTACTTTTCAAATAGACCATAATGCCATACTCTTATCAATTTGAATTGAGTATCCCAACCTCTTCTCATGTGTTGGTGATTCTCACCAATCCAGTTGATAAAGTTCACGATACGGATACCCTAGGATTGTCATTACTGCAGTTAACTTTTCTTATCCAATAGATAGTCACGGTTGTAACCCTCAAACAAACCTGCTCATCTAGTGAATTCCTACACTAACAATCTGGCTCATAATCCAGTCGATTATTACTTCACTTCTAATTTTGCTCTTCATTGTACACTATGACTTACCTAACATTGACTCGATACATTACAAACAAAAGGACATATCAAATAGATGTGTGTGCATCAAGTATCCAGATGATATTACAATGAGCAATAAATACTTTCAGCCTCGTGATTTATAGCCATCCGATTTCAACATCGAATTGATTGTATACTATGGTAATCGAGTTGAACACTACAAGCAACCACTAATGTTGAGGAATACAAAAGTTCTGAGATCAATAATGATCCAGTAGAGTCATTTTCTAAGACTGTGACTAACATTGTGTGATGTACTTGCTACGTGCTAAGTATGTAGTGTTTTCATATGTTCAGCATAATCTCCTTTATAGTTCAAAGTAGTTATCCCTAACACATCTTCATCTCTTAAGTCTGTTCTTATGCTCTTTGAGATCCTAACCACTAGAACTACATTGTATATCGATTTGATTCACACTTATCATACCAAAATGGCTATCAAGTTGATTCACATTCACACTAGAACTTGAGAAACAAGATCAATTTGAAAAAGTCGCCACCACAACACTCAAAAAAACATTTTTGATTTTTCATGGTCACGGTTCTAGACCAAGAGCCATGACCATGAAAATAAATGATTTCTCTTGGTCAACCTTGTGGTCCATGTGTAAACCACCCCTAATGGTAGGCAAGGTATTCAATGGTACGTTCTAATCACAAGGGTCCCGAGAGGTGTTACCACTTGAAGGACAGATTAAAAGCTGCACTTTTAACAGGTCTATTCACTGCCAATCTGGTAAATTTCATTCCTTGAGCCAAAAACATTGTTTTTACTACTTTCAGAAGGTTTTACCATTTGAAGCATATGGTACAAGCTGCACTTTTACTACTTTGACTGTAAATCATGGTTTCTTGTATATCCCATAAGGTTTGTCTTGGGCAAGTGAAAGGACAAGTATATCAAGGTGCAAAGGTGTGTACCCATTACTCTTGACTTTCAATTATTCTTGACATGCTATTTCAAAGTCAAATGCAAACTTGGAGTTGGATACCCTACCTTATAGGTCTCTCCCATGTTCAAAAACAAAATGCATGTTTACTTCGGTTCAACATTACTTTTGGTCATATTATGCATTTGAAGACCTACTTAATGACAAATAATATTCAAAAGAAAAAACTACCATGTGAGAAAACTCCGCAATTTACCATGTGAGAAAACACTGCATTTTATCATGTCAAATTATCATGTGGTAATATTCCATGTGGCAAAGTCGCCTTTTTACCACATAGACTGAGATTACCCGATTAGTGTTAAAACCTGACAAACAATGTGGTAAAACTAGCTTTTTCTCATGTGGTAACGTCTCATGGAGCCACTTGTGGATGTGTTGAGATTTGGATGTCAAGGCGCTCTGTGCTGTCAACTATGTGCCTAGAGCAGTTCTGCAAGGAAGAGTAACACCGGCCAAAATGACTGTTGCATGTAGTGCTACTGCATGAACACTTCTGCAACATCAATACCAATATTCTCGTGGTTTCGACTCGAACTTCATTTTTCAGAGCATAGAACCCTCTGGATCTTAAGCAATGAGAAGTAACACGCTTTATACAACGACTTGAAAATGAAGGGGCATGTAGCGCCTAATTGGAGACACACGTTACTGTCAATAAGCTTCCTCGTAGCTCTACGTCCTTGCTCAACAATGAGCAACTGCACCTACTCGTTAAGACTCCCCCTTGATATCAAAGCCCTCAGGCAACTCGTACAGCCCTAGCTGCAAGGACATGTCTAGATAGTTCAGCTTCAAAAGCTGAGCCTTTTGTCAACTCTTATCTGGATCCTCATATCGCTCTCTACTCTCAACAATTCATACCACTGGTTATAACATGCGGCAACAATTATCCACGTACCGCATAGGCCATCCGCCTCTCAAATCATCTCTAGCACAACCTAATTTCCCTGCACATCAAACCTCCACCCAGCCCCGACCTACTCTCTTCTTGCTCCAGAATTGCAGCAAGCGTGTGTAGCCTCCCAGGTCGTTTTGCCTCCCATTCTAGTGCCGTTCTTCTTGATCATTGCTTTGGGTGCAGAGCTTGCCTCTCCCCTCACCTCTTGGCTCCTTTGGGCTGAGGTGGCACCACCCCACGGTCATAGGTGGCTCATCTCCACTTTATATATAGAGTGATATTAAGTTGAAATGATGTCAGCATTACTTTCTATTCGACATTACCTCTCAGGTTTTGAATTGCGTGCAGTAGGACGAAGAACAAAGAACGAAGACCCTCACATCGCCTCTAATTCTACGAATGGAAAAGCGTCGTTTCTTCCTGCTGGTACTGATATCCTCAATCTTGACCCTTTCAACGATTAAGTTAAAATAAGGTAGAGGCACCCAATTCCGATCACTTAAGTCAATTGGAGACTCAAATGACATTGTATGTCAAAAACATTTATGTAGAAAGGTGCGGAATTAGGAATGAAACTCAACAAATACTTTTTCAAATTTAATCTCAAAGATTTGCAATTGATATAGAATTTAGAATCCCAAAAACCACCGGAGCCCATAATCAAATTGTAGAGTAGGTGAGATTTGGTGCCCTCCTTTACCCAATGCGAATAAGTCAGCATGAGTAAGAAGAGAGAAGATATGCCATGAATAACCAACTCATAAAGGTATCCAATGCCAATTGGCCTTGTTCGGCTTTCGAGGCAAGGCCACCAATGAGAGCTCAATTGAGGTGGAGCTATCCAAAATTGCACACTTCATGATCTAATGCCGATAATGAATGGAGTTTTCAGATTTTGAGTTATTGGTTTGGGTCACTTCATGCACCATTTCATGCATTTACCATTTTCATGCACCATTCCATACATTTACCATTTTCATGCACCATTTCATGCACCATTTCATGCATTTACCATTTTCATGCACCATTCCATACATTTACCATTTTCATGCACCATTTCATGCACCATTTCATGCATTTACCATTTTCATGCACCATTCCATACATACTCTACTCATCGGAATTGGGTGGTCGATCGGAATTGGGTGCCTCTACCTTGGTTGTTACCAATCCAGATTTTGAAGTCTCACCATGTGGACGCACTCCGGTGGTCAGACCTTATCATTGAATTTCTTCAAGGAAACGGCTCACCATCTTCCTCAGACCTGACAATTGGTACGAGGCTAAATTATGGGGGAGATACTTGTGGAGTCAGCAAGGAATCGAGGAAGAGGGTTTATACATGCGTCGCCTGGCTGACAGGGATTTGGGAGGAGTAGAGCATTGAATATGCTCATACGTGATGTGCAATGTCATTACATGTTCTAAGCTCGGGGATCTTGTTGCAACGCCGTTGAGAGATTGTTGAGAGACGGTTTGACATCCCCGTATTTGTGTTCGCAACCATTGGAATCGAGTACTTGGGACTCAGATTGACTCAGATTATTATCAAGTTTCCATTGAATCGAGCTCCAGGTAACCTGCCTTCATATATGAAACTATGAAGGATCAAATTTATCTGTTTTCTGATTGTTTCCTTTTCTGGTGTATTGTTCAGAGTCCAATTTATGCCTACTGTCTTTCTGATAGTTTCAAAGTCATCAAGCCTGACAGGGTTTTAGGCTCTGAAAATAATAAGTAACCTTTAGAGAGCAATGCAAAGATTTGGGAGCGCGCTCCAGATCTTGCGGTTTTTAATTGATGTTTTAACAAAATGGAACGTGGGGTGCAGGGCAGAATTTGACAGGGTGCACAGTACTCCAGAACTAGAATGGCAACACAGGGAAGCTCGTTGTGCCTCAGTACCGAGTAGCAAGCACCTCTGTTGATGCTTCAGGATTAAGAAATGGATCATTACATAGCTGTGCCCCTAGACAAACAACTACATTTGAACGGTACGCTCTTGAATGTTCAAATTCGGTTGATCCTTGGTACTGTTTGCCATTGAGAAAGATTCTCACGCTTCTGAGATAATCTGTACACTTTGGCAGGGCAACTTAGGCTCTTGAAACAATGCACTTCAAGGCGGCACATTTTTCCTGACCTCTTTCAAGCCCCTTGGTAATAATAGTAGATTATCCATTGCCTTGAACTGACAGTCATGAAATTAGGGTTGGTTTTGGCAGGAAGACGATACGAAGAACGCTTTCGAAGGGGGAGGTTACGAGCAGCGCTGGATCTGCAGATCAAAAGAGGTATAGAACATGGTCATCAGTCATCTTGGAATTTTGGTTACAGAGTAGAACTGAAACGCTAAATTCTGGCTGTTTTCCAGGCTATGACGAGTTGAGATTTGGGGACTTCAAGCACACTGTCGAACGACCTGGCCCAATAGCCTTGGTAATATGGTTTGATGCCCTGGTCTTGCAGGTTCTGGTTTGATATTGTGCTCCTATTGATATTGCGCCAGCAGTGCGCAGTTATCAAACTACGCAACGTTTCTCACAGGACCCAAACTGGCTCCGCTGAGCATTGTCATGACAGCTCTTTCCACAGTTGGCAGTGGTGGTCACATCTTTGCTCACCCTGTTGCTCTTGGGCAAGCGCTTGCCCATTGACCTTGTGGCATGATCACCAATATCACGGAGATCGTTGTGGTCCCTATTGCTGCTGGCCTCTTCCTGAACAAGTGTGGAGCTATCATTCCAAGTTATCACATTCTCTCGATATACATGTTTTCTTGCTTTTCTCTTTTGCAGATTCATTCCCCAGGTGGCGTGGTTGATCCACTTTGTTTTTCCCTTGCTGTCATTGTTGACAACATGTTGCTGCATCGGTTCGCCGTTGGCTGTGAACATCCATGCAATCCGGTCGCCTCTCGGGCTAGAGATTCTTCTGCCAGCTGTGTTGTTTCACTCCTCCGCCTTCATTGTTGGATGCAAGGTTACCGAGGTCACGTTTCAGAAGCAGTTGATCTTACCGGCCTTGCAAGAACCATCTCTGTCAAAACAGGTAGTTAATTCTGGCAGCAACATTGTAGTCCTTGGTGATGTAATTCTCGCATTGAACTTATTCTCACAGGTTCTTCCACTTCTTGTGTTGACAGGGTATGCAGAGCAGTTCACTATGCACAGCATTAATGAACAAGTTTTTCCCAGACCCAAACGTGGGTCTGCCCTCCGCCATATCAGTGAGACCTTACATCCCAAACCCTATCCCAACTGCAATAGAAAAAGCAGCCGCTCATCTGAATTATCAGTAGCAATTAGTTCTCACATCTCTATCTTGTCGCTCCTCTTACCAAATTCTAACCACTTGTCACGTGAAGTCAATTCATCACGTATTCTGTCATGTGCGCAGGTTGTGATAATTTCGTTGATGGCGTTCGGCTTGGTCATTCACTGGAACAAGCACAAACATCCCTGACTCGTGAAGCTTCACTGTGATATATGCACGGTATACCGTTTTTCTTCTAGTTTGTAATTTTTTAAATATGAGACCCTCTTTCTAACTCCAGAGTCGTACCAGTACAGACATTCGACAGACTGGAGAGAGAATTCTGTGAGCTCACAATTGCGCTGATGATAAGGAATTCCGGCGTTCACGCATATTGTTGCAAGAACTACATACAAGCTTGCAACAGAGCAACCTCACGATCAGCGTCTAGTCTACAGGCTCACGATCCACACCATTTCTCTGGCATCGTGACATCACCCCTCTCAATTGTGAAACGGAGGTTAAATGAACATCCAGCACCAGCCAAGGAAATGCTTGAATTATGGGAGCGTGTGCAATGTTCATTCAATTCTATCACTCTTGCGCAATGTCGAAAGTTCTATCAGAGCATGCCCAACCGCATCCAAGCTGTTTTAGCTTCCAACGGAGGATGGACAAATTAATTAATATGTAGGTAGATGTAGATTACAAAACTAAGTCTATGTATATGGTTTACTTAAATCACTGCTTTTTCTTGTATAGTTTTGCAATTGGCATGAAACTTTGAGTATGATGTACTAGACTGCCACTGTTAACATACACAAATGAAAGGTTTTATGTTCATGTCTTTATTTCCCTTGCATTGGGTATGGAATTTGATGTAAGAAATTATTGACTCAGTTTTGAGAGTCACTGTATCTACACATAAAAATCATAGAATCAATTACAAACTTGGAGCCCGAGTTTTCTTATCGGTTTTCAGGTGTCCAGTGCGAGAGAGACGGGTTCGCAGGGAGCGACGGCGTGAGCGGAGGCGATGGCGATAATTCAATCTCAGGCACTTGTTCTCTGATCTCGCGGTTGCGTTGGTGCGTGCTGGCGCTAGGCCGCAGCCTTCGGGAGCCGCGGCGGCTGCCGTCCTGAGGCCGGGTCTTGATGTGGTTCAACATCTTCAGCACCTCGGTGATGTAGGGCCGCTCCTGCGGATCCTCGCGAGTGCACAGCAGCGCGACCCCAACCACCATCGCCATGCGCTGCTGCTGCACGCGGAGCTCGCCCATGAGGATCGGGTCGAGTACGTTGTGGAGCGACTTGGAGTTAGAGATCGTGGCGCGTATCCACTGCGGGAGCCGCTGCCCGGGCTCTAGCGACTGTGGGCTCCGCCCGGAGATGAGCTCCAGGACGATGATGCCGAAGCTGTAGACGTCGCCCTTGATCGTGCCGGACTGCGAGTGCGAGAGCTCGGGCGCCGTGTAGCCGCTGGTGAGCGACGCGCCCACGCCAACGCCGCGGCTCTCTAGGAGTCCCTTCACGCCGAAGTCCGCGATTCGGGCCTCCATGAACGCGTTGAAGAGGATGTTGCTCGGCTTCAGGTCGCCGTGCACGATGGATTCGCGGCGCTCATGGTGCAGGTATTTGAGTCCCTGCGCGACTGCGATGGCGGCGTTGAAGCGGTGGCTCCAGGAGAATTCGCGCACGAGCTCGGCGTCGCGCGGGGGGTAGAGGAGATTTGTGAGCGTGCCGTTGGGCATGTGCTCCATGACGATGGCCTTCACCTCCGGGCTCCAGCAGTAGCCGACAACCTTGACAAGCGTCCAGTCCCGGACCTGCGCTAGGGTTTGGAGCCCATCGTCGAGGACCTTCTCTTCCGCGGCGTTGATCTCGCCCGAGAGCACGCCGAGGCGCTTTACGGCCACGACAGTGCTGTCCGGGAGGACGCCGCGGTACACCGTACTTATGCTTCCAACCCCAATGTAGTTGCGGCTGAGAAAGTTCTGCGTCGCGCGCCGGACCTCCTCGGGCGTGAGCTTCACGTCCAGCTCCGCGGAGACAGTCGCAGAGCTGCGCGCCTTGCCTTTACCATTCCTCCGCCAGCAGATGTACACGACGATCACCATCGCAACGAACGCGATCGTGCTACCGACCGATATCGAGACGATCTTCGCCGTCGCGGAGTCCGTGGATCTTAGGCAGTCGCGGAGTCCGATGTCCTTCCCGCAGAGCGCGACATTTTGGAGGAAGCTGCTCCGGTTCACGCCGTCGCGCTCGTCGAATGGCGGAACCGCGCCGCTTAGGTTGTTGTAGGAGACGTTGAGATAAGTGAGGGAGGTGTGGTTCACGAAATCCTTTGCGACCGCGCCCAGTAGGTTGTTGAATGACGCGTCGAAGATTCTGAGTTTCGCAGCGCCGGCCAGGGATGGCAATCCGCCGCTGAATACGTTGTGCGAGGCATTGAACGTCGTCAAAGAAACGAGCGAAGCGAAAGTCGTCGGGAGCACACCGCTCAAGCCATTGCGGCTCACGTCGAGCTCGTGGAGCGAGCTCAAGCGGCCGATGGCGTCGGGCAAGCTCCCGGTGAGCCTGTTTCCTGAGAGAGCAATCCGTTGCAGCGCCGCCGGGGACACCGTCGTCGGGAGTGTGTCATTGAGCTCATTGTTCGATAAATCCAGGTCTCGCAGCCGCGGGAAGGTGCTCCACGCCGCGGTCAAGTTACCCTGGAGACGATTGTCTTGCAAGTGAAGCGTCGTGAGATTCTCTAAGCCCTGGAAAGGAATTGCACCACGGATCCTGTTGCGGCTCAAATCCACAATCGCGAGGCGCGAGCAGAAGTTCAATTCCGCGGGGATCGTCTCCGTGAGGTTGTTCCCGGACATGTTGAGCACTGACAAGAGAAGCAATTTTCCGATTGACGCTGGAATGGCGCCCGTGACGCGGTTATTCGCGGCATTAAGAGAGGTGAGGTTCTGCAATCCGCCAATCGAAGCCGGCACCGTGAGCTGCAATTGGTTGTTCGCGAGGTCTAGGGTTTCAAGCCCCGCCGGAAGCTCCACCGGAATCGCTCCTGTGAAGAGGTTGTTGGATGCGTTGAAGTACTTCAGCCTCGAGAGCTGGCCGAGTGCCGGGCTCAAGGCGCCGGCCAAGCGCTTTCCGGAGATGTCGATGGCGGTTACGCGCCTTTCCTTCCCGAAGTACGTGCAATCGATTCCCGGCCAATACTGCTTCGTCGCGTTCACCATCTTGCACGGATTCAGCGCCCGGTTCCTCCCCTGCGGCCTCCACCAGACGGTTGCGTTCTCGGGGTCTGCCGTGATCATCCTCTTGATCTCGAGCAGAAGCTCCGCATCGTCTCTCAAACTTCGCGCTACCCCTTTCATAGCCTGCCGCAATGAATTCCAGCACGTCAGTTTGCTGCATTTTGCATTTTGCCGTAATATACCTGGACCTCAAGAGCATCGTTACAACAACAACACACAACAGAAGCTTAACGTACCAGTAGTCGACGTGATCCAGTCGACTCCTCAAATTCGAGGTCACCGAACCGTGCGACATCATCACTGCAAGTTGCCGCCGCGACTCCGAAGAAAGCTGCCAGGAGCAACAACAAGTAGCTCCCCGAGAGTTGCACAAAAACCTGGAAGTTGTTGCGTCTTTGAACTCTAGAGATTGAAACCATCGACCGTCTCGGAGCCATAAGTTCTTACGATCTGAGCGTCCTCCACTCTCCCGACAAAACGGAGCTACGAACGGTTCAAGCACAGCCAGAGCTTCAACGCTGCACAGCTTCAATTCGATAGACTCGAGCGTATCTGTTGTATATATCCAAGTCTAAGCTGGAATTAAGAGCGATGATCCTAAATCAACCGACTTCTCTAACTGTCGGTACGTACTGCGCCGAATAGCTGGGGACCAGGTGATTCTTGCTGCAACTTTATCTGGTGTGGCGCTTCATTGCACGCCCAGTCTCCATGATCAGTTGTACTGAGACCTACTTCGGCAAGTCTTTATTCAGCCCAGAGTAATCAACAACAGGTCCTCACTCACCGTCGTTCAGTCGCGACGAATCCCAGCCCAGCTTTGACATTGTCGCACGATCCCTCCTTTCCAACGGATAATTCGCATCGAAACCAAAGATAGAGGACGCTTCCTACTTACGAAGACGTACGTAAGGTTCGCAAGCTTGGAGTCCCAAGCCTGATCGAGCTACTGGTCGACGCTCGACGTTTCACACGTTCAAACGGGAAACTGAAGAAAATGGAGCGGACCTTGCAGGGTCAGAATACCTGATCTAGCAGGAGAAAGCAAACAAGCCGCACCGCTTCCAGAAGCGATCAATGCCTCAAAATCTGGATGCATCGCAAAGAGCTCTAGTGAAACTGGATCAGTGCAACCACGACGTCTTCGGCACTGGACTCAAGAATTTCAACGCATGTCAACTCGAACAGAGTGAAACCTCTAGTGCCCCTTCATAAAGTGGACGACCCACGTCTCGTCTCTCAGACTCCAACTCTAAACCTCCAGGGCCGAGTCAAATCTCCATTTTTATCCATGTGATACATAATGACCGGACAAAATCACACGCGGTTGCCGACTCTTTGTATGGCCATCGGCCGCATGCAAGAACCGGACAACTGTAACACGGTGAATAAGGTCATGGACTGCAGTATCTACATAATCTGTTGATTCGAGAATTGGAGTGTAACTCCCGGGTAGATCCTCTCACCTGAGTTCAGACTAGCCATTTCCTGATTTGTCAAGTGCACTGTACGCGTGCGTATAGTCCGGCGACTTATGCGACCTCCGTTGACGCAGGCTGGCTGTTGTAGAAACCAGCCACGGTGACAGGCAGCGCTCCTCGTCAATTTGAGCACTTCCACGAGTCCATCTCTAATTTGACCAATTCCTTGAAAGTCCTACGTGGAAGGGAGAAGCCTTCCACGTACCATAAGGAGAAATGTAGGCCCTATTGTTTTCATATAAAAATCGTATTGGCACACGGGTTAGTGGGTTCAGTATTTTCCATATTAAACAATCAATATTGTTTATCTTTTGGTACACCATTGTCATACTCTTCATATTAGAAACTATTACACATGAATTTCATATTGTGGTTTTATAATATGAACTCAAGAGGTGTTTGAGATTATATTCTATTTATATGTATTTTGTAAGATACTTTATTTAATCATTGAATGACATTTGTATTAACCCTTAAATGTTAGAATGGCCCATTGGTAGCCACAATATTCTACATGTATGGTGTTGTATTTGAACATGATAAGGTTCATATATTGAATTGACCTCCAAATGAAAGATGTTAGTTGATGAATCTTCAATCCAATGGTGTAAGTTTTCCTAAAAATTAATGCATTATTGTATCCTACAAAGCAAAATACATGCATGTATATACAATCCCCTATTGACGTTTAAGAGTCAACCCCTAAAGGACGGTGACTATGTTTTACCAAACCACCCCAAAACTGTCTTTTTCAAATGGGATATTATTAGACTAATCTAATTTATAGACTACTTTCAACCATAGGATCTCAAAGTTTAGTACTACAAGAAGACACTCAAAAAGGCTCATAAACTTTGATTGCCTAGATTGTAAATACATGCATTAAATATGCCTAAATACATGCCTACATATACTTTTTTTCTCCCGTGCGTGGATAGGGTTAGCATACTTTGACTACAAATAATGGCAATTTTTCCACTACATTGCATAATTTTAACAAAATCATGATCTACCTTCTGTTAAGTCATTGCACACCAAACATTACTAGCAATGGAGGGCATTATGATAAGGAAAAAGGTCTTGCGATGACTAGGGGTACAAACGGTGGTCATTATCTTAGCAATGTCTATTATTTTAATTTTAAATAAATATTTATTGACTAAAATCCAAACAATAGATGACAATAATATGCCTTCTTCTATTAGGGGCTTTTTTTGAAAGAATGAATTCTTGATTACTATGCATTTTTTGTGAAATTAATGAGGGTTGTCAAGAACTTTCGTTCAGTGTTATCCGCCTCAAACATTGTACTATTCGACTCTACAGTACTACTAATTCGCTCTAGGGTACCCTACCTAAGTACCCCAAGACTTGAGCTTTTGATGTTAAAAGCAACATAATTTTTTCCACATAAGTCCAAGAATTAGAAAAAAAATACATCCCCACCCGTATTCCTGTTCTCCAAAAAATTCAAAATTTTATCTTCAAAATGAGATTTTAGGAACCTATCCAAGCTCAGTTTGTACCCTACATGTACAAAGTATCCTGAGGGGTTTCATATAGTCCACATCAAAACTGATGGTTATTGCAACGGGACGACCCAACAGGAACCACTCTTTGGGGTGCAATCGAGACCCAAATTGAAATGAAGAACCAGGCGATCGCGGCAGTTTCGACAGAGATGGATGAGTCCTGACCGCGTCCGTCGCAGGTTACAGTGTTCGGCAGAGTTCACGGGAAGGACTTTCGTGGGAGACAATTTTTCTTTCATATTCGGCGTCCAGATTCGAGAATGGTGCTTAGATTCTATCCCTAGAGTCGACGGGGTGCCAAATTCCAAGTGGTGGACGCATTATTGAGGCACCACTGACGGTGGAAAGAGTTTTCCTTGAAAGTGAAAGGAGGTGACTCTGCATGTCACCCCTACCTTATGATCGTAGGTTAACCCTTTAATCCCTAAAGGACCGGGCCTTGTGCTTCACCAAAACCACCCCGAAACTGTCACTTTGACATGAGATATTATTAGACTACTTATTACATCCCTTTATTATTTTCAACCATAGAATCTTCAAACTAACTACTGTACTACAAGAAGACACCCCAAATTTTTGTAAACTTTGACCGTGCGGATTGCAAGATACATGTATTTGAAGAGTGCAAAATTGAATTTTTCCACTGTGCCAGATAGGGCTAGCATACATTGACTCAAGATAATGGCATATTTTTCCACAACACATTGCATAAGCTCAATGGATCTATGTTCTACCTTGTGTTAGGTTATCGCACGCCAAAAATCACAAGTAATGGAGGTGTTTACGATAAGAAAAATGAACCTACAACGACTAGGGGTATAGAAAGTGGCCCTTTACATAGGAATGCAATTTTATTTTTTAGTAAGAGAAATAATTGTTGGATCTAAAATCCAAACGGTGAATAGAATTATCATGACTTATCTAACAATAGAAAAAAAATCAAAAAATGTAAAATCCTTAATTTCTATGGGTTTTTAAGTGAAAACAATGAAAGTTGCTAAGAACTTTTCCTCAAAAAAGTGCAATTGTCAACTCCACAGTAGCACTTTTCACCTCTATAGTACCCTGCCCAAGTGCAAAAGGAACATGCTTCTTATGTTTGAAGCACCATAATTTTTTCCCTCTAAATCCAAAAAAGAGAGAACAAATTCCCTGCAAAAATAATCCGTATTTCTATTCTCACTAAAAATTTCAATAGTGTCCTTCAAAAATGGATTTTTAGGAACCTGCCCAAAATTGATTTGTACCCCGCGAGTACAAATGGTCCTTCGGGGGTGAAGGCCTTTGGAGCTCATAAGGTCTTGGAAGAATCTACGAGTGGAATAGATCATGTAGAACATCATCTATGGAGACAGTGCATTTGATTGCAACTCCATTTCACAAAAATTAAGGTGACCATTGATTCTTGGCATCGATTTGTGGGCAAAAAGTCTCACTAGAATCATTGTATCTCGTTGCACTTCCGTCGCAAAGACTATTTTGACCCAGGTTTCTTCAATTCACTCACTACTATGGTGCGATTTCACCCCCCCCAGAGTCCACATATCGGCCTTCGAGGCCTTAAAGAGTTAATAACCGGGATGATATGGAGAGAGTGGCTTGGAGGGAGATTTGTAAGTGAAGACCACTTGCACTCTTTGAAGGAGGAGGGGTTTGTGATTTATAGTGATCCCTAATTTTAATTTTAATTTTAATTTTAATTTTTGGGAGCCCCTTCTATAGAATAACAACCCCCATTGGACTTTAAATCACCATGGTGGGGCCCCCAAAGTTGAATTAGAGCCTCGTGCCCCATATTGATACAAATTTTTCCTAGAAAAGCCTTTAGACCCCCGAAAATAAGAAGACCAAAAAAATGAGCAACATGGGTCCCCTTGCCATTAAGACAAGGGACCACCTTTCGAAAACTGCCATAGGATTAAAATACATGTGTCTAACTTGAGGTACTATGGGGAGAGCTTTAGCTCGCATTGATAGGGTTCAAAGAGCTTTGATTGCAATTATTACTCATTCATTTTACTAGTGCAAAAAATGAAGAATGAAATTCCTCATACTCTCTTCCTTACAATGTAAATCTCACCTTGCCTTTCTCTTTTCTTCCCCTTTAGAAAATACTTTTTGGAAACTCTAGTAACTTACAATAAAATATATATGTTTTCTTGAAACGTGCCACTTATTTTTGCAACCCGCAGTGAACACACAAGTCGATTGCAACTTGTGGCTATGGACTTTCCATCAAGAGAGCAAAGATTTTATAGCCAAAATTCCAACTGCCAATCCCATGGATATCCATGCAACACTTTAAAGTATTTCTCTTCATTATTTGGTAGTTTAAGGTTATCTTGGACCAAGAAGTTGTAATTTGGACTCTAAAGTTTATTCCTATTTGTGTTAAGACCTAAGCACCTCATAGTACTCCAAGTCAGACTCTGATGTTTTACTTTGATGTCTTACTCTAGTTTGTACATTAAACTTTTGTTTGGGCCACAAAGTATACATGTTTTATTTACCCAAAGTTCTAGCATATAATCCATAGTGCATTTTTTACCTTTTGTAATGATAGTAATGATATTGTAGGCTCAAAATGAAATAGCTTTCATTTGAGTTGCACTATGTAATCTTGGGTAATTAGAAAGTAATTGCACACAATTAAGAATTGTTGGTGTAGATTTGATTTATTGCTTGAATAGAATGGGTACTATTTGTTTTGGGAGGGGTGGTAAATTTGTAAGCGGGTCCTACTCATGGCAAAGGTTTTTCCCCAACCAAAAGTGATTTTGACTTTTGAAATTGAATTGAAGTTGGTAATCAAGTAATTGAATTCTAAGTATTTGGTAAATTCCAGATTATTTTTATGATATTTGGATCATACATATGTTCATCATAGATGTATTTGGTAAATCCTATGATCGTACTTATATATTCATCATAGATGAACATATTCTATGTATGAAAAAACTTTTAGTGTCTTTCTTTGTGAGGGGAAAGTAGTTTGATACTAGTAATCCTTTGCCCAGTGGGCATGTACCTAGCAGAGGAACAAACAAACACTCTATTCACTCAGGCCTCCACTAGAGACCATAGTTCTTCTTCTTCTTTTTGGTACTCATGTAATTATTACTTTTACCCTCTAAGGATCAAATGTTCCAAAATGAGCATTGTAGAACTCGGACAAGTTCATGTGGTGTCAATATTCAACTATTCTCTTTAAGATTTTTATTGTAGATTGGCACTTCAAAGATCCTCATGGGAGTATAATTCATTTCAAAACTTGACATCTGTTGAAAAATTTTGCTATCCGAGGAAATTTTGGTGGTTCGGCATTTTTCTAAGTTACTCAAAAAATTATGAGGTTATTTATAAAACTAACCAACGTCACTCTTTTCAGGTTTTTTTAATTCAAAATGGCAGAAATTTTACACCAAGAGAAGTCAAGGTTTCTGGTCATGGCGCAAAAAGAAACTTTCATTCTTCCACATGTGACATAAATAGTTGAGATGGCACAAAATGTTGAGATTTTTCACTATTGTTTTTTCCTAATTGAGGAAGACGTAATCATACTTATGTTCATCAATGTGATTAAGATTTTATTTGAAATTTAGATCACAAAAATAAGTGTTTTTTTGTGAAATTTTGGACCCTTCTTATTGCAAGATTGTTATGGATATACTAAACACCTTAACATACCTCAATGTTTTTGGACAAGAGTGGCAACCTTGCATAGAGTAAAATTAATTTTGTTAAAAAATGTAAAGTGCTAATGTAGTAAAATTAGGGTGAAAAAAAGACCTTTTCACCAATACATGGAGTAAAAAATCATATAATATATATGGTATGTTCTTCCAATAGTGTGCACAACAAGATCCTACATTTAGAAGTGGAATGAGATAATTATGTGTGAACTTGTTATCTTGGCACTATGAACGGTAGTTTTGAAGTTTCCTTGATGATAAAAAATATAGTTGTGACTTGTGAGGATGGATTGATGTGTTAATTTGTTAAATTGTATTGAATATCACCAATTGTCCATAACATACTTTTGTTTAACAAACCTTTTCCTTTGTAACGGTGACAAATAAGGCATAATTGAGTTATTCTTAGATTCAATTTATGTAGTAGGTCATAGGTAACTTAGCTAAATTAAACAAAAGAAGAAAAGGTGATTTGTTGGATTCCAGAGTTAATTCTTTTTGGAAATTAATATTCTGTGGAAACTCCCCAGGCTGGCGTGAATATTGGATGTACGCATCCAAGGAAAGCGAGGCTTGTGTTGGGATTCGGGAATTCTATGCATCTACGTTACCTTTCTGCATCTTAAACTAAGAAGTTGAAATGCTGTATTGGACAGTGTTCGGCAGAGATCATGGGATGAAATGGTCTCCAATGTTAATAATTGGTACACCATTCACTGTATGCTGGGGTCATACTGAGCTATGGTTACTCACTTTTTGGTAAAAACGGAGAATTCGATAAAAGTTTGAAAATTTTAAATTACATTTTCGTTGATTGGTGTAGGATCGAGTTGACTTTCTCCATAACAAAGAAAACAAAAAATTAAGATCACATGTACAATCAAGTTAACTTTCTCCAATGATCCTACATGTTGATCCTACATGTGATCCTAATTTTTTGTTATTTAATCATGTCTCCAAGGAAATTTTTAGGAATGCTAAACTTGAGAGGAGGTACATTGCAACACTAAAAATTTCTAAATTTGAGTTCAAAGTTATCTCAAAGATGAACTATTAATTGAAAATTAGGCCCACTAGTAGAATCTTGTTAGCTTCCTCTACCAACCAACAAAAATGTTAAAAATATACATTTTCAAAATTTTATTGAAATCCCCATTTTTAGTGATTTTAGTGAATAGAACTAGATATTGATTACAAATGGCAAATTGTCCTTGGATCCTAGAATCCACTACACTAAACACTGAATATAGTGTAGAGGGATTATTGATGAAGATCACTCACACTAATTTCCATCAAAGCATGTGCATGCCAAGTTCTGATTGGGTATTTGTTCTCAAGCAAGTGTGTGTCAATCAACAAGTGCATGTAAATTTTCAATTAGTGTAGGAAATTTCAGATAGTCTGGTCTACACTATATTCACGGAACGGTGTAGTAATGTCAATCATGACAATGCTTCATCAAATTCCGTACCGGTCAATATATGGAAAACGCCCGAAAACAACTCTTCTTTGGAATAGAAAGATTCCCATCTGTAACATGCCCCATATGCACTTCCACGGACCCCGACACATGGTTACATGTCCTACTTAAATGTCATAACCACCACATACACTCCCTAATTGTCAAAAGACATAATAAAGCCGTATGGAAAATCCGTAAATTAATCACCTCCCATAACAAATCGAGATGTTTTATCCTCATGAATGTTGGCACCTTCAATAACAACCCACAAGAAAATACGGTTCCACCATGGCTACTCCCATGTACATGTGATACTCAAGGATGCCACTGCAATGCCCGACTCAAACCGGATATACTATGCGTTAGAGGCCTACCATACAATGACCCCCATCAAACCACATAAACCGAGACTACACCATTCAATTCATCGAATTTACATACCGTAATGACAGATTCTCCCCTGAAACAATTGAAAATAAAATCAATAAATATCAACCCCTCATTGATGACATCACTGCCCTCGGATGGAAAGTGGACCCCTTTATTGTAATCACAGCCGGCACTCGTGCCACCACCTTTATCCCATCCATAAAAACCGTAGAAGATACCTTTAAAATCCCTATTGATACAATTACAAACACTTTTAAAAATATTAACATCATTGCCATACAACATGCTATGGCCATCCTCCTACATAAACGCAAAATTGAAAACAACCAAGCCCTTCCCGATACACAAGACCCCCCATAAAATTACCCCTTCACTTCTTGACATTGCGAAACACACCCTCCTCTCCACCTTTCCCTCCTCTCCATTTTCCCTCCTCTCTTTCTCCTCCCCCCCTCCCTTCTCCCCCTCCCTTCTCCCCCTCCCTCCTTTCTTGCTACTCTTTTGATTGGTTGGCTTTGTGGTGTTTGGTTACTTGTTACATAGTGTCTACCCTCGAGAGGGGGAAGTAGTTCCAGCTTACTAATTCCTTGTCCGGTGGGCATGGTCTTAGTAGTGGAATAAACAGACACTTTATTCATGCCGGCCTCTTTCGAAGACCAACATTTTTCTTCTTTTTCAATCATTACACCAAATTCAATAATGTAATTTTTGTCAATTTTGTACCCTTAAAATAAATTTGTTTCAAATACGGGACATTGTGACATCAAAAGTGTGGTACCTTAGTGTACTTATATCCATAGTGTAGACTCGTTATTGGTGTGGATCACCTACACTAGTTTATATCAAGCACATGTATGTCAAGTTCTAATTGGATATTTGTTTTCAAGCAAGTGCGTGCTAGTCAATGATTGCATGTAAATTTCCAATTTGTGTAAGAACTTGAACTACTATGGTTTACACTATATTCAAAAAATGGTGTAGTGGATTTTCGTAAAGAACCAAATATCCCAAAATGGGCTTTTAGAACTCGGGCACGCTCTTGTGTTGTCAATCCTCCACAATTTTCTTTAAGATTTTTACTACAGATGGACGCTTCTACATGCTTTGTGGGACTATATATATATATATATGACAGTCGATGAAAAATTTATCTTATCCTAAGTAGTTATTGTGGGAAGGGGGGAAATTTGGGTAACTTCACAAAGTTACTAACAAAATTTGAGCTTTTGTATACAACTAATTAACCCCTAAAGGCCCAAGGCAATTTCAGACCAAAAACACTTCAAACTCCTTCCTAGTGCAATGAGTAAGGAGGAAAATAATTTTTTTAATCTCTGCATCTAACCATAGGATCTCAATCAATACTTCTTAAATAATGTCCTCACAAAATTTCATAAACTTTGACCGCACGGATTGAAAGATTATAGTGTTTGAATTAGAGAAAACCATTCAATTTTTTCCCTGCATTGAATGGATCAACAAAATTTGACATCACTTAGTGTCAAACTAATGCACTACACAACGTCTAAATTCATAACCATCATGTTAAGCATGATGTTAGTTCCTCGTACAACAGTCTTTAGAGGTAGAGAAAGGATGTAGCATATTCAAATCAATTGTGCAAGGAGTGGAGGTTAAAAAATTGCCAATTCACATTTCAATTTTTGTGAACTTAAGCCCTAAAGGACCAAGACATTTTCCCCTCAAAATCACTCCAAAACTGCCATTTTCAAGGCATTCAACACAAAATGATACAAAATGTTTTTAAAAAAAAATTTAACCCTAGGATCTTGTACTAGAGTTGTATGAGAGTGTGTGGTGAACATTTTGGTAAGTTTGACCACACGGATTGAAAGATATCAACCTTTGAAGTGAGACATAATCTCTTTTTGAGGTCATACTAAACACCTTCAAGAAACTTCGACCACCTTCTATGGCAACTTTTTGCACTACGGGCCGTGACTTTATTATGTTAACTTGAAAAGGATCATGTTAGGCACATGTGCACCAAATTTCAGAAGTAGAAGAGGTGTAGAAGATGTCCTAAAAAATCCTGCAATGCAACTATGTGCAGAGAATCAACAATACACTTTATATTTTGCATATATCATATCCTCCTCAAATTTTTGAAATTCACAAATCCGTACGGTAGATGCAAAGATCTCAATTTCCTTTCCAAGAGGCCATTTTTTTTAAAAATGGACAAAAACTCGAATTTCTATTGAATTTAGAAGTTATTAAAGTTTAGTGACAATATTTGTGATATGTCACACTAAACTGCTACACTATTTTTATATGTAAGTGAAAATAAATTAGAGCTTTTGAACCATAAGTTGGAATTCTACGAAATTTGTATTTGTGCAAAGCTAATCAAAATTTGTCCATTCAATAAAAAATCTCAGAACATAATGCCTAGAATTGAGTACGTGGTACCTTACCCAAACTCAAAATGTCCCTCGAGGGGACTTTGGTCCTTTAGGGGTTAATATGTTTTAGATTGATAATCCAAATGATCAATAAGAAGGTTTAGACCACATTTTATGGTGGAAAAACTGAAATGTAAAAAACACAAAGATATGTAAGTTTTATATGGAAAAGAAGAAGTCTTTTTGGTACCTTGCCCGACAATGTGTGAGAATGTTTGACTTGGGTTAATATGTTATTTTTACTAAAGACAATATTACTTTTTTGTCAATATGAAGGGAAATATTATTACTTGAGAGTATTGAAAATCTCACATTCAATAGTGTCCTAGCAAAAGTTTTTGGAGTTGCCCAACGTGCCCGCTTTGCCCAATTGAAATTCAAAACCCTATTACTTTTTCATCAAATGCCGTATTTAGGAAAAAAATTGTTTACCCATTGAGGTCTTAGTTTTGCCCAACTACAGTAAACATTTCAAAGAGGAATGTTAAAAATTGAAACCATAGGAACCTACCAAACCTTCAAAATGCCATTTTATGACACTTGGTCCCGAAGAGGTTAACCTAACTTCCTATGAGATTTTACAAAAAAAAGCTTTCTAAAGTGCAAAAATTTCACACCAAGAGGAGACAAATTTTCCGGGCACCATGCAAATTGTTTTTGTTCTTCCACGTAACAAAAAGACACAAGATTTTGAGATTTTGCAATTTTTTGTTTTTTGTTTTCTACCCCAAATTTTTCTTAAATCTTTATATTTCACAGTTTGAATTAAGATTTCATTAGAAACTGAGATTTCAAGAGAATAAAATGTATTATGTGTGAATTTGGACACCTTGTTGCAAGATTGTTTTGAATATGCTAAAAGCGTTCGAAATTCCTAAATCATTTTCTGAGCAAGTACCTTACGCCATAAGATTGCTATGGATAGGGCGGCAACTTCGTATAGTGTAAAAATTCGTGTTTATAAAAGTTCACTTGGAGTGTTGAACTTGTCAAATCAGGGTTCAAAGAGACCATCAATAGTGTTTTAAATGCTCTAATCTTCCAATTTATAAAGTCAAACATTATATAAAATTTTCAATGTGTTTTAACAAAGAAATTTGTAGTAAATAACAAGATCCTATGAGACCGTTGTTTGTGAATGTGTTATTTAAACAGTCCTGAAGATAGTTTTGAAGTTCTTCTTCGACAGACATAGTCGTGGTCCTTCAGGGGATAATTCTTTGATTTCTGTGGAATTTGAAATAGATCAGCAAGGGTAATGTTAGCGTGGGCTCTGAAAGGTCACTGTTTCAACTAATTCTCTGGTGTGTCGACACAAATTGCAATTGTGATGGCTGTAGTCTTGAAAATTTATTAAAGTATCGACCATTCCCTTACAGGTGCACACCATGTAAATGACAAAATTTTGTGTGGACTTTACCAGTATCTCTTATTTCCGAATTGCTGAAAGGAAATGGAGGCTGAAGTTTATCTCTACAGTCCTCTGTGATCAATTGCAGCAGTCCACGCGCCATAGAATGCATAATTTTGCAAGATAAGGTTGGATGACTTATAACCACCAACTTAAGCTTGCTGACCTGTTTATAGCGTTTGTATACGTGGTAAGAATTTTTTGGGAATTCAAAATAGGATTTCATGAATATTGCAATTGTCGTGACCATTTATTTCTACATATTGAAATTGCTACAAATTTTCAAAGTGGACAGTAAGCCGTGACCCATTCTCGACATACAAAACTCTCTACTTCCACAGTAAGTTGTGCTAATGACCACTTGTGCAAGAGACTAAAAACCAAGAGCTTTGAACCAATTATAAACTGACACCCAATCATAATTGACTTCCTAAAATTTCGGAAATGGGGTGGGCAGCTGGTGGTTTTGGCCCACATAAGATTGTTGGTTCTGGGGTTTGTGGTGGTGATAGGTCATCCAACCTTAGCACATTTTGATGAGATAACAGTTTGGGTGTCGTTTGATACTTGTTGGGAATTGATACCCACATGATCAGCAAATATAGAATATGTTACAAATTGATATCCAATCAACTTTGCAATTACACAATTTGTTATAACTTTGCAATCAAACAATAATTGTAGATTATGGGATGGACAACCAGAGCTGCAATACAACCACAAAAATGCAATCTTCAGCATAAGATGCTTGGACTGAGAACTACTTTAGCACCTAAGATGATCGATGCAAGTAACATCATGTACTAGGTGACTAAGTTGTGATCACAGAAATTGTCAATATCAGCAGAAGTTGGAGAATTTATCACTTGACTTTGACATGCAACTTAGACATTAGAGGCGGCTCACATTGCTGCAGCATGTAAATTTTTTCTATTTCTCTACTTTAGGATACCAACCTTCTAATGTTTCTTGAAACCTTTTCCTTCTATTTTTTTTAACGAAGAGAAGGCATACTTTAATGATACCAACCTTCTACTGTCCTACTGGTGGCGTCCTTTTGTTAGTGCTCACATATTCACTAAGGTGCCACATGTTTCTTGTGATATCTCTACTACTAAAAGAAGTCAAGATCTCACATTCTAATTGACCACTTCAACTTATGGCCCTCCATCAACCATGATTGAGACTGTATTTTAGTTAGAGTAGCACGGTTTTTATGGCCTTTTAAAAAAAATCTTTCATGTTTGCATCTGAGTACAGTACTACAGTTGTTCTGCAGCCATTTCAGGAACCTTCCGGCCCAAAAATTCCTAATGCCAACCGGAATTTTATTCATTGCAGTTTGCACAAACCGACAAGTGTACTCATGAAAAGAAGACCAGCAAGGGTGTTGACCCAGTTCTTCATTGAAAAGGATTGAAGTACAGTATCTGCCTCATGCTCTTTCTTTAATTCCTAAATCTTTATACCAAAAATAAAAACTTGCGCTTTGAACCCTCATATCTCTATCTACCTAAGGTAGAGGTTGATATTTCCGTGCAGTTCCAATTGTCGCACCCTACATTCCAGGGCTGTGTGTCAGAAACCAACCAGCCTGGCTTCAGAAAGTGTCCAAGCTTGTTCTAATTCCGCCCATGCTTGGGAAAATTGAGAACTTCTGATTGGTTCGAATTGGTGCACAAGTGCTCTATTTTCAGAATCCAACCTCTCATGAACACCATGACTCTATGAGCGGTTATTGGCCACTCTAGGCCTTCGTTCTTAAAAATTCATAGAAAATTGTAGAAATGCTCAAAAAATGTTTTTTTTGGGGGATGCCTTTGCAATAGCTTTGCGAAGCATCCAAAAATCATAATTTTTTTCTTTCACAAGTCTAAATATGCAAACCTGAAATTCGCACGGAAATATCAACCTCTACCTTATATAAAAGGCGTCAGTTTATATGTCCGCCGCTCTCGGTCAGGTGACCTTTGGATTTTCCATTTGAATCAAATGTGCCCTCTGAATTGAATGTGAACTTTGAAAGAATCCTCCATATGTGCTCTTTGGAGGAATCCTTTATAGTGCCCTTTTATTCAAATTTGGCTTACTGAGTTTTAAAATTGTATTATGTATCAAAGACAGAAAAATAGAACCATAATTTCCAACATATTGAAACTACACAATATACTACCTCGAGTACATAAAATAAATGATAGTTATCTAAAGACAATAACATGTATATGAAATAAATAATGGGTGTTTAAAGTGAATAATAGGTATATATAGTACATAATGTGTATATAATGGGTAAATTTGATTTTTGCATTTACATACGTTTATTTAACTTGCGATTGGCTCGGCCAATTGATGACAACGGGGGATGTACTGGTATATAATAGAAAACAATTTGTCATGTGTTTGTCTAGGAGCATCCGCGAGTTCGCTCCGGAAAGTTTTCATCTGATTGTTCCAAGGTGACATCCTTTGGAACAAAACCTTTTGGAAGAATCGCTTTGTCTTTTGAACATTGTGCCTTATAAATCAAATGTGCCCTTTGGAAGAGTTCTTTCAATGTGCAGGGTTGCTAGCGCACGAGCCTATGAGCATGAGCCTATGAGCCTATGAGCCTCTGAGCTTACCATTTTTGTATCTCATAAAATGTGGAAGGACCTCTGACCGTGGGTTTAAGAAATATCAATGGTGTTAAATAGTTAGGTCATTTTGGAAAAATTTAAAGCCCTTGCAAATGATGTAACTAATATTATATGCAATGAAAAGTGTAGTCTACTTTGAAGGAGATTACCCACCAAAAAATATAAATATCAATAACACTTCAACAAGGTATATAGCCATAAAACACACAAATCCAATTAAAATAAAATACCAATACATAATAGACTAGGGTCTAAGATTTTGGTGAATCTCAACGGCCCAGCTCCCGGGGGGGTCACTCCTTAGGAGGTGTTGTATATCACGTGCGGCCAAGGGGAATATTTTAGGGGGTATTTTGATGGGCTAGACTAATTAAATGGACCCTTCCATTACCTAATTTTCTAATTGTTCTTGTTTTTAAGGTCCATATCATTACTTATTATTTCAGGAGGGGACCAATTTTTAAGTCCCTTAACTTATTGTAACAAAATAAAGTAAATTAGAAAAGTGAATTTTAAAGATTAAAGACAAAAATTTCACATTCATGATAGAAGCATGATAAAAACCAAGGTATTACAGACGAAGCTCAACTCAAAACCCACATATTCATCCATCATACCAACCCGTTTCCATCCATCCTAAGCACCATTTTCAGAGTAATAATTGAATCTATAAAAGAAACTTTATTCATATCTTTTTCCTACAGGGTATTTTAGATAAAAAATAAAATAATATGACCCATTATTTACCTCTATATATTACTTATAATTGAGTGTGAAGCGATTTGAACACCCTTTATTACCTCAAAGATTTTTCTAATTTTTGGACACCGTGATTTAATACCACCCTATATTATGCCGCACGTTGTTTAATAAAATTTTCTAAGTGACCCCCCCGGAGCCCAGCTAGGATGATGTGGACTCATATGTAGAATCCTCAGCCGTAGAAGAATCTAAAGACTCTCTACCCTCTGTTGCTGACCCATCTATAAATTGTGAAATATCTGGGTCATATTTCCTTCTTCGGGGTTTTGGGTTGGAATAACCAGACTCCGCAAATGCAAATGACAACTGCTCGGCATAAGGTGGAAGATGATATGACTTCTGAGGGCTAAAGAGAAGGCCTTGATTTTTCATCACTGTCTCTGCTAAAGTCAATCTTCCACAACTGCAAACGAGGATGTTATAATGTTAGAGTTGTAAGATAATATTAGCAGAAAGTTAAATGAGAATAAAAGAACGTGTCCACGTACTTACTGAATCGAGCCTTCCGAGCAAACTTTTTGGGCACTACAATCATGGCGTCCAGATCTTGTGGCGTCGCAACAGGAGGCTGTTGAGATGTCACCATTGGCAAACTATGCTTCTTCACTAGGCCCACCTAAAAAATAAGCTTGTCCTCCTCCAAAGCCACAATGTGGCGACCTGTGCCACGGCAAGCGGTAATTGACGCACTTGAATAAAATCAAAATCCAAATAAATTGGTGAATATTCAATTGGTATAATAACTTTCCAATATACAACTATTAAATTGGATGTTCACTTGTAGATGATGTACAGTCAAGAACTAGATCTCCATCCATGGTTGTAGCTTCGAGAAGGAGTTGAAAAAATCGAGGGTCCTTCTAGCGAGGCCCACGCCACGGTTTAGAACCATCCATTGCCAAGTCACACTCTGTGGTAAAGTTAATCAACATGTCGTCTTGTCGTAGGTCCACACCTGTATTCTTGGTCGTTGTTGTGTGCTTGAAAGAGAAGTTGGATGGCCCTAGCTCACCAAGATCCTTCACCATGAGACTGATGCCAAACTTCTGTGTCTGTAGAGTCCCAAAATTTTATTATATAATTTGGAAAACAAAAAATATAGAATTTAATGGAATGGAAGTAACATGAATTAGGGTCCATGAAATATTACCGTGGTAGAAGTGTCCACTGCAGAGGTCAAGTGAAGTTTGATCATCCCCATCCACTCTTTCCTCCTTGCCATATTGTATGTCTCACATAATCCAACAATGTTGGCCTTCGATTCTGAGCAAAAAGCGTGGAAAATAATCATGCATCCATCATGGTCCCGGAGATGTCGTTCTGCAAACCCAAATGCGGATTGAAGAGCCTCATACTCCTTGTCTGCATTCCACAAAGGAACTGCAGTAGCCGGAATAGATACCCCCGACACATGCAAGTTTTCTTGACAATCAAATAGGACAAGGTCCACTCCACGTCTCCGGTTTAGTACACCATTAAACATGCGAGACTTGCCTGCGGACATCTAGAAACTCAAAATGTCTTCAAATTTCAAATTACTACCAACATGGGATTGCAATTAAACATGATAAGAATCGACTTATAACAAAAACAAAGAGATGCTAACCTTCTTCATGAACTCCATCACTTCAGTGTACAGTAGTGGGATATCAGAGTCCACATTGTCCAAGAGTTCTTCAATGGAGATGTTGAGGATTAGGGCCTCTGTGTTGTCTAACTCTTCATCATCCAAGATAATTGGAGCGGTTCCAAAAGTGATGACGTCTTCTATCAATTGTGGCATTCAACTCATTCACATTCAAGTCAATAGCACCTAGACCTTCAAAAGACTTCCGAAGTTGTACCTCTGATGGATGAGTGAAGCTCATGTTGCAATCTTAGTACCACCCTCCTCCACTAAGATTAGCAGTTGTGAAAGTTTGTAACTAGGTGGGAGTGTACATACAATCCGTTGAACTACGGTCCAACCATATGGAAAGAAAAGGAGGCATGTCTCTCCTAGCAATTGCACCTTTTGCTTCAAGCTCATACTAAAAGTACCTAGACAACATCAATTAGAGTAATGAGGTGATGCAAATAAATTGTTTGATAACTTAAGTTTTAGAAATATCACAACTTAAACAAGAACTAGAGTTGATCAACAACCGTATAGAAGTTTGTCAATTCCAAATATGTGTTTGTTCCAATGGAAGGAGTTGCAAAATCGGGGGAATAAAAATAATAACATACCGAAATATGACAACTGACTTTGTTTTGTTTAAGTTTTTCGCGATGAAGATGAGAGCATTCTTTTTTGCCTTATCATTTTCGCTCAACTTCCCCTTGCTAGCAAAGTATGGGTTAAAGATCTCGTTTGCGAAGGCAATTTTTTGAACTTTTACCTTCTGAGCTTGTTCTGGGGAGGGGGTTTTTACCCATGCAAACTCTAGTTCTAGCTTTTTCTGAACATCTGTTATTTCATATTCAAACCCTCTAGCAAACCCTTCTCTCACAATTTCCTCATGCAAGACATGCCATGACTTTTGGGCCAGATTTGATCCAGAAATCTTTACCAACAAGAGATTTGCAAGGGCTAAGGAGTTGTATCCACTATAGGATTTTTGAGGTGGAGTTTGATGATGCCACTCCACCTATCCATCTTGTGGTGACATAGAATTGCTATTGGTTCCCCTAATAGTTCGCCTAGGGCAATGTCCATGTGGAGGAGACGTGTTTTCACCTTATCATAGATTACATCTCTAGACAAGTTTTGTTCCCCAATTTCAAAGAAGACAGCAACTTGGTAATCTAATGCATAGCCATATTCATCAATCTCCACCTCACTGGGTAATTGGGTTAGGTTAAAGTGATTACCTGCTTTCCCATCTGCCCTTCGCGAAGGCCACTCTTCCTGGACAACAAAGGGGAAGGAAGGTAATGCGATTGCCCTCTCTTGAGCTTCTGTCTCAGTTAGTCCAAATGCAATCAATTCAAGGACCGTTAGGACTGGTTCTTTGGCACTTCCACTATGCATAGCAATAACATTGAGCGTGTTAAAACCAAGCCAATAAGGTGGGCGATGCAACTGTGATGCTCTAACCTTCTTAAGGTAGGGGGTATTCTCCATCTCACCGATGGTCCTTTTGTGCATTGTAACAACTTCACACGTATTCTCCTCGACAATCTCCATTAGTACTGGACCATTGGGGTTTGTTAGGTCAGCTGACACATGGTTTGGTCCTACGGAAGAGGATGCGGTGGTATTTCCTGTCATTCTGCATGTCAACATTAAGAGGTTGTTATTGGTTGTTACTACAACTTTGAGTATTGGGTTACTATGGAATATTATGTTTTCACTTCCATCCCACAACTTACTTTGTGGGCTTACAGGTCATGAAAACATATAGAAGCATACAAGGAGAGAAGATGGAGCAAGACAAAGAAAGGAAAACAGGGGGGGGAGTGCTTACCTGATTGATTGATGGTCGTTTCGAGGGAGTGGCCTGTGAGGTAGTCGCCTTCAAAGTGTGTACTTACACTATTGAGTTTGGAGCGGTTCTTGACCTGAGTCGCCGTGTCAGGAGAGGGGCTGCGGTTGTCTGCCGCCTTTCGAACTTGTGTGAAGTCTGAGCATCTAAGCGGTGCCTGGGACTGTGAGCTCTTTCTGTATGCGTGGGACTGTGAGCTCCTTCTGGATATGTGGGACTATGAGTTCCTTCTAGATGCGTGGGACTTTGATCTCCTTCTGGATGTGTGAGACTGTGAGCTTCGATAATAATCTTTGATGGTGGGCTTCGGCGATGGTTGTGTACGGCTTCGGCGATAGGCCAGCGTCCCTCGAGCTTACCTCGTCCCCCGATGATGAGTTGTGCCGGTGAGTCCTGAGCTTCGTTTGGCAGGGGCTCCACAGCCAGGCAGTACCCAGGTGGTTGTCGGGATAAGGGTTTCCCGGCACCTCCACACCCTCAACAGCATCGCCCAGCCTTCCGCCCGCATTAGTGCCTCCCAGTCTTCTCTCTGACGGCGTGACTTCCTCAGTCGGGGTTGCCCGAGTTGCCTCTAGCCCTCCTGCGCCGCTTGGTGGAGGTCTACATCTTGATGCTTCTTCGATCGCAGCAGCGCCAACTGCCGCAGGGGTTCTCTTCTGGCTGTATTGGGATGATCCGCGTCCTCCTAATGCCGCTCGGTTCGCAGAGGCTCCATTTCAGGGCTTGACAAGAGTAGGCGGCTGTCCCGTGCACTACGGGTCTTGCTTGGTCGGGGATGAGGTTTGAACAAGAGGTTCGAGAGGTGTGCTACAGAGGTGCGGTGCTTGAACTTGGGAGGTGCGGTGCGTCTATTGCTACTGTGATTTTCTATATGTCTACTAAAAAATCTAATCACCACAATCTGCTTGTCTAGGTACTTGTAGTGATGTCATTGGAAATCTAGGCAGTGAGAGACGAGTTGAGATGATGAACGATAGGGTTTGAAGTGAGGATATTTGTATATACATGTTGGGTATAGAGTTTGGTTGGGTGAGTTGTCGGGGAGGTGTAGGCGTCGTTCCACCATCTCGAGCATTCTAGGGTTTGGTGGCAAGTGGATTGAGCTGATGTCGTTGATTGAGAATCGTTGGCATCTTGCTTGCTAGGCTGATTGGAGCCGGATTTGGGGTGGCACAGGGATGGCGCTATTTGTCACCTTGTCCGTTGACAATGGAGGTTTGGAGCGGTTCAACATGGGATCGTTGCTGTCAAAGATGCCTTTTGAACGATGATTGGGCGCTTTAGCTTGGCTGCCTTTGGGTGATTGGGCGCTAGAGCTCCTTCTTTTGCACGTTAGCTTGGGTTTTTCTGCACGAATTTTCCCTGGTAATATTTTGTTAGTGGAGTGAAATTCAAGAGAGGTTAGTGAACTTACCTCGTTGGTGATGATGTTGTCCGTTGGTTCTTGTCTTCGTCTTCTTGTTGATGATGGTTGCTTCCTACGTTGTTGGGAGTATTCTGTGCGTTTGAGGTGAAGGCTTGCGAGGTCATACTTGGATCGCTTCAATGTGGGTGTATGTCGTTTTGCTTGTGTCCCTAGATTGACATACGTGTTTTGGGTGCAATATGTCCGAACCTGTATGGGGCTCTGTCTGCAGCGGTTCGCACCTTGCTTGGTCTCAGTCTCACATAGGGTCATAGACCGAACTCGGCGCATGTGAGCGAGATCCACCCCTACCTTTGCTTCCTCGGCTCCTGGGCCGCCACCAGTCTTCGGTGCGCTAGGGGTAAGCTGTAATGGCCCTGCTGCTGCATCTTGTGATCTTTTTCTTTGGCCGCCTCCAAGTTTCTCAACCGTATTCAGTGTAGCCTTTTCTTGTTCAGTGTGTCTGTATTGTACTAACCCTGGACTCGTAATCAAGGTCTCTAGCTCGGGGTTGCGGGAGCCGTGCATCGGGTTCGTCTTCTTCCGGCCTGACGCCCTTCGTCGCGTCAGCACTCCATACTCGTTGGTGCACTTCTGCAGGTAGTGGGCAGTCCTTGCCCGGCAGCCCTTGGTCGACAGTTGTTGGTCGTCATCCTTTGATTGGCAGTCCTTGGTCGGCAGTTGTTGGTCGTCATCCTTTGGTTGGCAGTCCTTGGTCGTTAATCTGCGGCAGTCCCTGTTCGGTGAATGGTCTCTTATCATGCGTTGATGTTGCCTGTGGTTTACCTTAATCAGCGAGCGGACCTTGGCCTCCAGTTGTCCACCTCTGTGCTCTAATTTTTGTTGTCGCTGGGATCTCGATTTTCTCTGAGTCGGCAGGCAGAGGCTGCGTTTGTACTCTAGCTTGCGATTCATGTATCCTAGCATGCGGTTCTTGTATTTCAACGTCTTGTTCGTGTATTCCGGCGGTGACTTCTTCGTCTTTGAAGGTGAGTTAAGATTCCATACAGGGGTGCGGATCATGTACTCCGCCTTGGGCGGTGTCACCATCGTTTTTGAGGCTGATTCGGCGGCACTGAATCTTGTCCATTCGGTGTTGATCGCATTGTGCGTAGTATACTGTGTTGTCCTCTTGTTGTTGTCTTGAGTACTGACGTCGTGGTAACGCTGTTTTGTTGTTGATGTCGCAGATTTGGGAGTGTGCAGTGGCGAGTGCGGCGGCATATGCTCTTCAGTTGGTCGTCCCTTGCATCTTCTGCTGTGCATCTCCTTTAGGTAGTGATCCGGTTCACTGCGGACGATGGTGCCGGCAACTAGACCATACTTATCATTACTGTAAATGCAATATTGTAACCAATCAAAGTGCAGAATATACGTAACAAACTTAGCTGGATTTGAAGAGTGTTGCTCTCCGTGCTTGTATTTTGTAACTTGGAGTTGATCTCGAATGCCTTGTGGGTCGTGGTTGTTCTTCATGTACATATACTTGTATCCTAGTTGGGGAGGTAATAGGTGTGGTGTATCTAACTAGTGGTATAGTTTCCAGATCTAGATCTGTTTGCACAAAAGTTGATACGAGGTGCAAAGTCTAGTGCTAGATCTGGGCCAACACAGAGCCCCACTTCAGATCTACTCTCCCATACTAGTGCTAAAACTACACAATTCATCCAATCTTGTCGCAAAATCTAGACCTTGCAATCCCTTCCAACACATTCCACCTTATAGAAACACCATTTCAGCAACAAACAAAGAACACAGAGGGATTTGCAATGAGGCCCAACAACCCTCATTGCCTTGTGTCTAGTTTGCGTCTAACACCTAAAACCTCTCCTCACCAGGTTTCACGGAGCTACTCTCTTCTCATCCCCATGGACTCCTTCCTGCCAAAAAACAAACACTCCCGAACGGGAGCGCGTCACTCTCACAACTTAGACTTGTCTACAGGAGGTCGACATAAAGTGCTTGCAGAGCGGGAGAAGCGGTATGCTTCACGTTTAGTAATTGTTCCAAATAAAAATACATATACATACACAAAGACAACAACACACCATCAACGTAACACATACAAAGAAGAACGCCGGTCTCCGAAGAAGGCCGGCGTGAATCGTAATACATACATATACGTACACACATACAAAAACAAATACATACAGTCAAAAAAACACCAAAGTCACATACAAAAACAAAAAAACTTTAAACAAAACAAAAAACCCATCTACTACAAACTACTAATATAAATCGGAGGAGACATAGAGACTAATCTAGGACCTATGCCGAACGTATTAAAAAGACACCCCACTTCACACAAAAAGAATGCCAAAACATATTTCATACCAAATACCATAAAACTACAACCCAAATATGAACACATCGCCCAAAAATTTGCCCCCCTTTTCAAAACCACACATATATTACATCAACAAGATAATAACGCATACCCACATATCGCCACATATATAAACCAACACAACGAATATCCTCCATCCCACATTCTATATGCCCTAGCCATTACTATACACCCCAACATAGACTTCTGTAATCAATTCCTAAACACACAAAATCAAACCATAACCCAAAGGACCAATACACTCCTTCACACTCTACACAATCTACAAAATCCCCCCAAAAGACACATAAGTACCCCACATCCTCACACAACATTTCTTGAATCCAACTTAAACATCATAACCCACAACACATCGATAAACAAAGAACTATATGACTTTATACACAACCAAAATATACCCCCAACAAATGACATATTAAAACAAAGATTTCCCTACCTCCCTAACACTATCATAAACGAGGCACTAAAATGCCTGAACCCCCTCCCAGAATACACTCATCCACCTCCACCACAAAACCATAACCCACATACGAACAACAACAACAACACAAGCATAATAACATGGAATGCCTCATCCCTAAACACTGTGCTCCCAAACCTACAAAACATAATTATACACACTAACACACAACCCGCACTCATAGTCATACAAGAAACAAAAATATCGACCACAAAATCCACAAAATACATACAAAGACTATTTCCCAACTACAAATTTATTTTCAATTATACACATGCCCTAACACGATGCATACAACAAAGAAGACCATATACACTGGGCCGAGGGGGCCTCTTCACCCTCATACACAAAAATTACGCCTTTCCAGGCAATGTTAAAAAATCCCCACCCCAATGAAGATATCCCCATACTTCCAAATTATGAAAATTTCCAATCACCCATTACAATCATGGCTAATCCACCACATATACATGCCATCCCACCTTGAAGACATCAGATTCACCGAGGACATCAAAACTAACATCACCACCCATATCACCAACAATCCCAACCACAACCACATCTTATGTGGTGACTTCAATAGAGACGTTGCCCTCATAGGTAGACAAAACGGAAACCAACACACACCACCACAAATAATAGACCTACAATGGTAACAGTTTACTGAAAATCTAAACTTCAATTATATTCCCATAAACACTACATACTCTAGACAAGGAGGATACAACTATAACAACTCGAGCCTAATCGATGGATTCTACGTACGTGCAACTAACCATACCACATTTACTTCCACAACAGACAATAACATTCAACTAAACTATGATCACTCACCTAAACAACTCCACATCCCAAACAACACATTTATAAACCATACACCAACCAACACAAACAATGACCACATACGTATCATCAACCCCATCCAACAAAACAACATAGAATTATTCAACACAAAATTCTTTGAGGAAAACTCACTCCGCATTGACTCCCTAATAAACAAATTGGAATCTAATAACCATCTTTCCCGAACACAATGGCAAGAAGCCTGTCACACCCTAGATACACTCATCAACAACATATCCAATACAATTGAACAAACCTGCAGAGCTCAACCCATACCACAAATGACAAATCGAACATCACAACAAGGTGGATATTTACCCCGGAATCTATCTAAAACATGGAAATAACATCTAACCATTTACCACACCATACGGAAAAACCATAAGAATCGTAAATAACAACCTCCAATGGCGAAACCACCCTATCATCAACGAACTCCAAAACCTTCACCACACACAAATCCCTAATCCCCCCCCATACACCTACCTCACGACACATGGATAGATGACATAGCATTAATTGCAAAAAATGCCAACATACAAGCCCGAAAAATCACCACCAAAACATACCCAGGAAAACATTCGAAAAGCCATCTCCAAATACAGACAACTATATGAAACTAGCCCCAAGAAAATAAAGAGAAGAATATTCAAAAATATGGAGTCCCCACCATTAGACTGCATCATCGACCAATAAAACAATATACTAACTAGCCCAGAAGACATTGCAAACGAAATATTTAACCAACAAACAAAAAACAACACACCTACGGTAAACACATGCAACTATCAACCGGACCACCGTACTACATGCACATGCGCAGTACGACAATATCCATGGCATGACCTAGAGGGATTCACATTAGAAACAAGAGGAGACCTGGAAACCCCACTACACACATACTTTAAAGAAGCTACATATGACACATGCCTACGTAATCTAGGAAATAACAAAGCCCCCGGACTGGACCGCATACCGAATTCTATCCTAAAAAATATGCCCCCAAGGTTCCACAAACTACTAAACCTCTTCTTCTCCCACTGCTACAAACAAAGACAAATCTCCACTTCATGGAAAACAAGTGCAACGATCCTTCTATACAAAAAAGGAGATCCATCCATGCTACCCAACCATAGACTCATCGCACTAGCCAATACCATCTATAAACTATTTACGAGCACATTCACATCGATACTATCATCATATGGCGAAAAACATAAAATACTACATGACAGTCAAGAAGGATTCCGGGCAGAAAGAAGCACCGCTAGACAAATCCAAACAATAATAGCCGCATTAGAAGATGCACGATTTACAAACCAAGACATATTTATATTGTATGTCGACTTTAAAAATGCCTTTGGCTCTATTGACCATGCTAGACTTTTAGCCATAATGACGGACCTTAGATACCCCAAAGACGCCACCGCACTAGTGGGAAATATATACCTAGAATCCTCAACTTCCTACATAGGAGAACACTTTGGTAAAACTAAACCCATAGCCATCCAAAGGGGAACTATACAAGGAGATATCCTAAGCCCATATTTATTTATTATATTCCTAGAACCACTACTTAGATGGCTAGATAGAGGCAACAATGGATACACATTCGGGACATCACAAACCACCATCAACTCCACGGCATACGCGGACGACCTTGCGGCCATAACCAACAAAATCAACGCCATAAAAATACAACTCAATAAAATAGACAGGTATTGCAAATGGACAGGTATGGATGTAGGGGTCCCAAAATGTGCCATCACTGGATGCCCAAATAAATAAAAAACAAACCCCACCGCATTCAAAGCCCTAATACAAACCTCTAACATTAATTACCGAAACCAACAAATACTTGTTCTACACCAAAACAAACCATATACATATTTAGGAATAAGTCTCGCCCCCCCTCCCTAAAATGGAAAACCCAAATTCATGCCACCACCACAAAATTAATCAAACAATGCAAAGAACTAGTAGCTTGTCCGGCCACTATGAAACAAAAAATAAAAATGATCGACACAGTTTTAAGACCGGGCGTGGCATACAGTTTCTACGCGGTACCATACTCAATGTCCGCCATCAAAAAACTGGACCAAAAATAACTACCACACAAAAATCCGTATGCGGCATGCCAAAATGTATGTCTAACATAATTACCCAACTACCACACAACCTCTTTGGACTAGAAGCCTTCTCACTAAAAAACGCATACCTTAGATACATAGGAGAACAACTCCGGAACGCTCTAAATGACAGTGGCAGACTTGGAAAAATATACAAAGGCCTAACACATCACATCCTCGCACAATATGGGGGGGCAGAAAACATACCTAGAATAAAAAAGACAAATTGTACAAGATCACCAATAACACGTACCTTCTTCTTACTAAAACACGTAGCAAAAGTCCACCTAAAAAGCACTCTCCCCAACTTTCTTACAGAACCAACAACACTAGAAAAAACCTAGACTCTTGAAACACAAAACCATAATACACTCAACACACAATTATCTCAAAAGTTATTACAAAAACTCCTAACAAAAAATATCTACGAACTAAAACAAATCTCTCTACCCAACGGAACACACATCATGAACAATGAAGAATTTAAAACCTACCACTTCACCCCATCAAAACTTATTAAAAGTGCCCTAAAAATTGCACGACAACTCTTTTGTCACCCAATATATCCCCCCCCACCCAATACACACACCAATACACATACATACTCTCATACAATTAGAGACCCATTCATCACTATAAACAATGACATCACCCCAAGAAATATCACCACACAATCGATCCACCCTCCCCACTCCCACCCACACCACCCCCACCCCCCAAACCACATCCTCAAAAACCCCACCACCTATCCCATTAACAACATCATACACCACGAATACAAGGAAAAAATAGATAAAAACCAAATAGAAAACAATTACACTAGATATCTATGCCAATGGACTCACAATAACCACACTTATAACAAATGGCTCCCCCAAAGAAACCTCTTCCCAAGACACAACCAAAACACCATTTCACATAACACAAATAAATTGACACAATATTATCAAAGAACTCAACACAAATTCTACACCAAAATTATCCAAGCTCACCATCCACAAAACCAACCCCAAGACACAAGGTCCGTCACCCCACCCACAATAATTCCCCTACTAAACATCTATACAACGGAATGCAACCCCGAAAAAGACACTCTTACCTCATCTAACATAATAAAAATAGATAAAGACCAAGCACACTTATACGAAGAAGATGGAAGGCATCTTTTTACCCTCCCAATCACTAGGCTCACATGGTTGTGGAACCAATACAATACTAAACTACAAACCCCTACAAACATTGAACCAACAACCCAACTGTTCAAAACCGAAGTCATTTGGCTATACCAAAGATACAAATATAGATTACCAAAAAAAAACCCCCTTAAACTTACACAATATACACTACCCATACCTATACTTAATTCACTAATCTCCACATTCAACATCCAACACTCATATTTCTCCTCCCCCGTCACATGCCCCACCAAACTCAACAAATTTTACTACCCCTTTGAAAGAGATAAAATATTCGGATCACTAGGCAAAGCCTTTGACCACAAATGGATAGGTAATGGTATGGCCCACCCACACAATGAAGAAGAAACACAACAAGCTCTACATTGGGCCCGCCTCGCGGCCAAACATGACCCAAACCACACCTCCACCCTAATCATAACCCCAGACAAAAACTGGTACCAAAATCATAATCCACACTCAGGCCCCTTTCCCGATACACACATCATCACAATATTCGAAGCGGATTCAATAACATATGAAGAACCCACCATCCCACTAGATCTAAAAAAACCCACAATTGAATCATCCACTCTACAAATAATATGCATCCACCACCAAAATCATACTCTAGGCACTCCAGAACAACTAGAAGAACTCTCCTCCATAGCAAAGACTCTAAACGTACACCAGATACTCAGAAAATTGGCCCCACCAACGCCAATGCAAACACCCGTCAACAGAAGCAAAAAATGGTCAAAACTACACTACAATAACAATACATCAAACTACACCTTAACACCCCCACCCCTCCCAGAGTATCAAACTAACACCCCACCTAAATTTAACCCCAAATATAGCTACTATACTGATGGCTCCTTTAAACCGCCAGAACAAATTAGCCCGGAATCTTGGCGCAGAGAAAAAGCCGGTTATGGAATATACAATGCTACGAAAGAAATCAAACTAGCCAAAAGACTACATGGACTGGAGAATATCCTCAGAGCAGAACTAATGGCCATCCACAAAACACTAGAAATCGTCTCAACAAAATACAACAATGAACCGGTGCACACATTTACAGATTGAATTAACGCACTATATTTATTAAACACCCAAATAACACATCCTACCCTCCATAATAGTCACCCCGACCGAATCATACTAGAACCAATGGTCCAAATGATACTAAAAAGAGAACAAATCACAACCCTCCACAAAGTCCGAGCCCATGCTAATATTGATGGCAATGAACAAGCGGATAAACTTGCAAAAGAAGGAAGAGAAAAATCACATAAAAATGCCAAAGACCCACATGAACACGCCCATGCCACCCCTTACTATTTCCAAAAAGAAGATTGGCCCTCCAAAGAAGACACCCGCGATAAAGGCCCAGTTAGATTCCTGAGAAAATACCTCAAATTTTTTGGAAAAACCCCATCATCACCGATTCACAAATAACATGCCTTATCAAATTCCGTACCGGTCAATACATGGGAAACGCCCGTAAACAACTCTTCTTTGGAATAGAAAGATTTCCATCCATAACATGCCCCATATGCCCCTCAACGGACCCCGACACATGGCTACATGTTCTACTCAAATGCCAAAACCACCACATACACTCCCTAATTGTTAAAAGACACAACAAAGCGGTATGGCAAGTCCGAAAACTAATCACCTCCTACAATAAATCGAGATGTTTTATACTAATGAACGCCGACACTTTCAATAACAATCCACAAGAAAATACGGTCCCCCCGTGGCTACTTCCATGCTCATGTACGACCCAAAGATGTCATTGCAACGCTAGGCTCAAACCGGACATCTTTTGTGTCAAAGGTTTACCATACAATGACCCACCACCCGATAACGTCAACCAAGACTACACCATTCAATTCATTGAATTCACATATTGCAACGATAGATTTTCCCCGGAAACAATCCAAAACAAAATAGACAAATACCAACCCCTTATTGACGACATCATCGCCCTCGGATGGAATGTCGACCCCCTTATGGTAATCACATCCGGCACTCGGGCCACCACCTTTATCCCATCTATGAAAACTCTAGAAGACACCTTCAAGATACCCATTGAAACAATTAAAACATCCTTTAAAAACATTAACACCATAGTTATCCAACATGCCATGTCCATTCTTCTACATAAACGCAAAATCGAAAACAACCAAGCCCTCCCCGATACACAGGACCCCCCCTAAATTCTCCCCCCGCCTTGATTTTCATGACTAGTTGGTCTTAAGGTTTTCGACTATTTGCCTGGTTTGTGGTTAGTTCGTTGGCTAGTTGCTTGGTTTGTGATTCGTTGGTTGGTTGGTTGACTTGTGGTTCTTTGGTTTCTTGTTACATAGTGTCTACCGTGGAGAGAGGGAAGTAGTTCCAGCTCACTAATTCCTTGTCATGTGGGCATGGTCTTAGTAGTGGAACGAACAGACACTTTATTCACGCCAGCCTCCTTCGGAGACCGGCGTTCTTCTTCTTCTTTTTTAAGTATCATAATTATAAGTATCTTTTTTGTAAGGGAGAACAGAAAGGATATTCATGAAATGTAGAGTAGCTATATGAAAATCAGTTAATGTTACATTTGTTCAACATGAGATTGATACCTCAGAACACATGCCAAGAGAAGAATGTAGCACTAGTTTTAGCCGCCTTTGAACCTCAAAACCCAATGTTCTAGATTTTCAAACTCTATCATCCTTTGGGAAAGACTTTTTTGGAGACCTCTAATATGTACTTGTATTTTGCAGTGTCTGTGGCGGTACAAAGATGAGGGGACGCGCACCAGCTGGAGAACGCTGGCAAGTACATGTCTGCGATTGTGGCCGTGGGGTTAAGGCAAGCGTACACAAATTACTGTCACTTGCCTTCCCACAAAGACCCCTATGCGTGCTCTTCATCATTAGCTCCATCCTGGCCACCATCTACACCAATTATTGGGGTCTCTGTGTCGACTGGGGCGTGCTGAATTCTCAATTCAAAAATCGGTGGCTGCGAGACAAGCTCATCCTGCGCAACAAGAAAATCTATTTCGGAGCCATTGTAAGTGATTTACATGTGCTATGCACGAGGATTTTGAGTTAAAGGGTTTGCGGTCCTTTTTTGCAGGCTGGGGATTCTTTCTTGAGGCTTGCGCGGTTGGCGACGCTCCTCCAAGCTCAAGGATTAAGGCACTGGTACTCATTACTTTTGCTTCTTTTCAGGCAGGAAAACTCTGTCTTGAGGTTGGCGTGGTTGGCGACGCTTCTCCAAGTGCAAGTGTCAAACGTGCTCAACCAGAATGCATTTGATGTTTTCATGGTGAGTCTGGAGATCCTTCGGAGGGGCATCTGGAACTTCTTTCGGTGATGAACTATCCAATCCCCACTTGCTGATTACGGTGTGCCGTTTTATTGGTTGATAAGTTGAGTAATGGTTGTTTGATTTTTCAGAATTGGAAACGAACACCTGAACATTGTGGGCAAGTATAGAGCGGAGAAAGCAATTCCTTTGCCATTCAATGATGACATGTGAAATCACCTTCAAGAGCCGCAAGATCATCTTCACACGGCGTAAAGCAAGCCTTCCAAGCATATCCTCGACTGCACTTTATGGAAAACCTTCCGAGATGATACTGAAGAAACTGAGTAAAGCTTGAGAAACTAGGCCTGAAGTGGTCTGTGAAGCTAAATGTAAGGTGCACACTCGCATTCAGAATGCTCCGAGCTTTGAAGACTTCTGGGTGGACAACACTGGATCTTGTCCACGAATGCGCAGACGTGAAAGTGTACTACTTCTGGCGTGAGAATTGTGAGTGACAGGAATAGTTCGTCCAAAGTAGCTCAGAGCTTGTTAGCTCTAGATCCACCCCCATTCTCTATCGATATACATAAGTAAATATCACATTACTTTACAGCTAAATTCTACCAGTGTTTGGTCTGCATTTGCTCGATTCTCTGAACTTATGGTGCCAACTTGTGCATGGCTAGTCTTCTCATCAGCTTAGCCCATTTTGCATTCAGAGTCCGTGATCAGCTAGCATGCACTTCAGTATTCAACATCTTTAAATTCAGCAAAATGTTAATAACCCTTAAAAGACCAAATCCCCTTTGGAAGACGTTTTTTTTTTATTTTGGGCAGGTACCTAAATTATATTTTTTTAATTTTTCTTTTGAATTTTTTATACTGGACTGTCCGTGATGAGAGCTTTGTGGAGGTATTTTTATTATTATTTTTGGGATTCATGGTTTGAAAGTTAGTACCACTCAAAGTTAGAAATGGGGACTTCAGGCAGCTCCAAAATTTTTGCTAGAAGTTTCTATTGACATAGAGATTTTTCATACATATAGAGAATATTACCTCCTTTGAAGATGTCAAATTTTTTTTGTCTTCAGTGTAAATAAACATTTTAACTCACGTCAAACATATTTACACATTTTGGTCAAGCGGGGATAAAAACTTTATCTTTTCTACATTAAACCTAGAAATCTTCATATTTTTCACTTTTTATTTTTTCAACAACAATATGTGGTGGAAGCCTTCTTATTGACCGTTTGGATTGTCATTCTAAAACATTTTGAGTTCACAAAAAAATAGAACGTGAATTGGCAATTTTAGAACCTCCACTTGTTTTGAATATGCTAAATCCCTTTTCTACCTCTAAAAATTGGTGAATAGGGAACTAACATCATGTTTAAGACAATGGTAGAGATTTAGACCTTGTGTAATGCAAACATTTGATACCAAGTGAAGTCAAAGTCTGTTGATCCACTGATCGTAGGGAAGAAAAGAAACCATTTTCTTGACTTCAAACACTATAATCTTTCAATCCGTGTGGTCAAAGTTTTTGAAATTTTATGAGTATACTACTTAGTAAGTCTCAATTGAGATCTTACAGTCAAAACTATAAATTTAGGATTTTGTGTTACATAGTGTCTACCCTCGAGAGGGGGAAGTAGCTCCATACTACTAATTCCTAGCCTGGTGGCCACGGTCTTAGTGGTGAAACGAACGGATACTTTACTCACGCCGGTCTCCTTCGGGAACCGGCGTTCTTCTTCTTCTTCTTTAGGGTTTTGTTTTTTTCCTTTCTCATTGCACTAGAATCAACAATTTTGAAGTGTTTTGGGTGTGAAATTGTCATGGTCCTTCACGGGTTAACATCTCGCAATGCAGATAAATTTTGTAATTTAGATAACAATGACATCTCGTGCAGAGGTTTAGACGAGCTCTAATATCTAGACAAATTTTAATCAAAGTTGTAGACCAAAATGATTTTCTATATGTACAATAAATGTAATATATGACATAATTTTTGTAGACCATATTCATTGTATTTGATGTATTTGACAATGTATCCAAAACATTCCAAGATTTCTATAATAAATCAAATATAACTCGCCCATGAAGCGCTCCAATGAACACCCGGTCGCCGATCAACAGTACGAAGGCCCAACCGTCAGTAGGTCCTGAAACTCCCCCGCCGACCGCCAATTATCAGTGAAGGGAGGTGGAATTGGGGAGGCTACGGCGGAGGAGGGCGGAGTGGTGGGGGTGGCGATGGCGAAGCCTGTCGCAAGGCACTTGCGCAGCCGTTGTGGCGTCGCGTTTGCAGTACTGCTGGAGGATCAGGAGCAGTAGCAATAGCAGGTTGCATCCACATGCGCCGGGGCCCGGAAGAGTGTGCAAATTCTCTTGCGCCTGCGGAGCTCCAGAGCGTTCGTCTTGACGGGGTTTTGACAGAGCTATGGACGACTCTACCTCGCGGTCGTGCAGGCCGAGAACCGTGGGAGTGAGCGAGGCGGAGGCCGTGGCGCCGGTCAGCTTTGTGAACGATCTCGCGTTCGATGCGAGCTTCCAAGCCTTGCCGGGCGACGGTGAGCGAGGCTCTGGGGGCGGTCTGTGGGGGAGTGGTGCGAGTGGCGGGGGCAAGGAGCAAGAGGGCTGCGATGTCGCGGTACACGACGCCCCTCGGGCCGTGGCGGGGCAGTTTATGGCGCCGTTCTCCGGGGGGAGTAGTTTCGGCGGGAATAGCTCGTCGTTGTTCTCCGCGATGCAGTTGTTTGGTTCGCAGACGCCTGTTGTGATGCACCAGCAGCAACAGCAGCAGCAAATGGCGTCGGTGCAGCAGCGGCAGCAGATGCAGAATTTTTCTTGGCAAAATATGTCGGGCTTAGTCGGGGGCCAGCAGAACTTAGAGCAGTCGCAGGCGCTCATGCACGGGCTCGGTTTCGGCTCAGAGCAAAGCCTCGCGCCGTCGAGTTCTTTAGGTCATCTGATTCTTGTTGAAGAGAATTGGATAGGGCGTGATGGAGACGCCATTCCGGTGAGTGAAATGTCTTTAGGTGGCGATTCGAGTGATAGTGAGAATTCAAGTAAGGGAGAAGCAGGACGCTTGCGCCGGAGGAAAGAGGCACTGGGCAAGAGCGGGAGCCCTGCAGACAAGCTGTGGAGAAAATTAAGAGGTACGAAGACTTAAATTCCATTATTTGATGGATGATTTGTCGTTGGGGAAACAAGAAGTATTGTCCTGTCTTCTTCAATCTGAACTGCAACTAAATCACAGCCGAGGGCGAAACTGTCTTCTTAGATCGTAGAAATGCAAACGTTTCTTTTCCAAACAAGTTCCGTCTAGAATCGCATTGCCGTATCCAGAAGCTGGGCACCGCTTGGCTATTTTTGCCCTACATAGTGAGATTCGTGCTTTTGGTGATGACATTACTGGAGGACTATCGCTGGAGGGAGATATTGCAATTAAGGAGTTGTAGATGAATTGTCGCAGAGTCTAACAAATGCAGAGGACTGCAAGGGAGCGGATTTGTGAAGTTTTGTGCTGAATACGTTGTCATATTGTATTATGTATTGTGGATCAGAGCAGGTTCTCCCTTCGGATACTGCAGCGGTCTTGAGTGTAGTCGTACCAAACTTATTCATTAAATAATGCAATCTTGTCGGTAGCACTTTTGCCTTGATCTGAATGAAAGCTCTGCTAATCTCATATGAAGCAGAGGATAATATTTTCGTATGGTACCTGTAGTCGTCTTCTATAAATGCACCTGTGTCTAACTCCTCAGTTCTTGTACCTTGTACTTGATAACAAAACATCGTTGAAATGCTGCTGGTGGCAAGTGATTGGTGGATGATATGAGGACAAGAATGGAGTGCTCTACTAAGAATTATAGGTGTCTACAAGGATTTAATTCAGGATTTAACTCAATATTTCATTAGAAAATTGGAACAAGTCAGTTTCTAAATCTAAATAATGAATTTGAGCTTCTCGCTCGAATTACTATATGTGGATATTTTTGTTTCGTGGAGATCATTATTACAAGTATGCTGTATGGCTTAAACTAATGAGAATAGTGTCCTCTACCTTACCTTATGCAGGTAGTGAGAAGGGAGAAGACAAAAGCGAGGCTTTTAGGGAAAGCGGAGAGCCGTCACAAACACCAAGAACCGGCTCTAAGGTGAGGAATTATTCTTAGCCAAATATACTTGTTCATTGTAAATTATCGCTCAAGTTGTAAGATACAGGTACAGTAACATTGAAGATTAATCACGGTGGCCTATGCAAGCTTATTTTTCAACTCGATGAATTCCAAATCATGTTACTATGACGGTGAATTGTAACACTGTTGGTGATCAATCATAGTTACAAAACAAGAAATGATTGGACTTGAAGTTGGATGAACTGACTGTTCCAGTATCTTCGTCCTCAGTAGTTTAGTGGTGCAAATTGAAGCTAACAGAAATATCTGCATATCATGATTTAAAAAAGAGTTCCTTTGCATGAAGTCAACATGAAGTAAGTCGTTACTGTGTAACAATCCTTTAGGTATTCATCCGCATGATAAGCTATCTGCTCTGTCCGTGTTTCAGGGAAGAACGAGTAAACACAAGCCCGCCAAGCCTCGGGAACGTGCCGTGGCACCTGAAGGATTGCTGGAGGATTCTTTGGCGTCGTCCTCCGACTTTGGATCTAGCAGCGACTACTCAGACAGAGAAAAGAAAGACGGTTGGAACAAGAAAAGAAAACGTGCTGGGCAAGATGCTGATGGAAATGTTACATGGACAGATGAATCTGTAAAGTTCCTTTTTGAGACGTATGATGCTATACACCAACGCCTGTGGGAGGAAAGTAACGGCCATGTCAAGTATCAAAAGAAATGGACCCCCATACTGAAGGCTATGCAGGATAAGTTCGGCAAGCATTTTTCTAAAAAGCAATGCCAGAGCAAGTACTGGAGCGTAAGACGTGAATGTGCCGATTACAGGTAACGGAATCGACCAAGGTGACAATTCCTAATGTTCTGCTGGCTCGATTGCAAGGCCTTGTCTGATTTCTAGAACCAATGCGGTAATTGCTCGTATTTTGATGGCAGGGGCGTCTCATTCAATGGACGTCCTTGAATAACGGTAATTTGCTTAGGTTGGTCCTGATTGTAGTCTTTGATCTGGTATGATTACTAAGAGATGCTTCTGTTGCCTGTGTTGGTGCCAGAAACATGTCTGCTAAAGCTGCATTGTCCGACCCATCTTGGAATCCTAGTATAGCAGGACGAGAACTTCTCAAGCCAAAGTTCTATGATGTCTGGTTTGAGGTCTCAGGGAAGAAAGAAGCTACTGTGACAAGTTTGAACCCACCAAAGCCTACTGGTGTCAAAGATGGAGGGGCCAAAGTCCGGGACCCCAAGGCGACAGGACAGAAGGTTTCCTCGACAGGACAGAAAGTTTCCTCGGAACTTGTAGGGAACGATATGCAATTGACAAAGCACAAGGTTGAAGATTGTGGTAGTGCGTTGAAGGAAATGCAGCGGCTTATGCAAGTGCAACTTCAGGTTAGACTTGCCTTCTCACTCAATTTCTCATTGAAATCGGCACTGATGAAAGATCATTCAAATGACAATCTTTAGCTTGTACCATGGAAGAAATTTTCATCAGTGATAAATTTGCATAGTATTTGATGCAAATTTGATGGGACCAAACACAGGCTTCAGAGAAAAGAGAGGAGGCCATGAAGTACCGTGCTGAGCTGATGATGGACCTCTTGACGCAACACATGGAGCACGTGGAGAGAAGAGTAAGTAATTTAGATGAAAGTCGGCAACCCCAGCTTTACCTTCTCGAGCGTGTCAATCACAAGCTTGAAAAAGTACTTGAAGGTTTCACTGCTTTAAATGAGAATTTGTCCATAGTAGCATTTAAGTTCACTCAGAAGCAGTCATCGTTAGGGTGACTCCCTCTGTGGGGTCTTTTTACTTTATTGTATCTGTACAGTAGCCAGTCAGTTTACATAATCAATTTCTCTTGGCTTGCCTCCGATTCAAGACAATCAATTGCAATGTGTCCATTGGAGATGAGCATTCATGCTCTTGAAACGTCATGGTCGAGTTGACATTCGGTTCCTTCGCTCTATGCAACCATTTTAATCTATTTTTAGAAGTTATTCAACCATTACTCTAAATTTTATGTTTACTGTAGAAACACTATGGTATATGATTTACAAATGCTATAAGTTTTTAATCAGGATGAATATTTCTACCAACAATGTTGACAAATGGTCACCCTCTTTGAGTAGTATAGATAGTGGTACTCTTTGTGAAAATCTTCATCAAAGACGAAAAATTATTGCACTTTCAAATCATAAAGTACCACTACACTAAGCATAAAACTTAGTGTACCATCCAGGATTTTCTATGGGCTCCTCTCAACAAGTCTCATCCGTAGCATCCGTAGTTCAGTGGGTAGAATAGTTGCCTTCTAAGAATAGCGTGATTCGCCACATGTTTGCAAACTTGGCGGACGTTTTGGATACAAATCTGGTAGGTGCCCACTGGGGAGTGGCATGAGTGGGCAAGGGATGTTGGGGGGCCAGCCTCCGGCGGGGTTCCCGCCCACGAATTTGCCTAAATACCCCAGTCGAGCGGTGCACCAAGCCTCAGGCTTGAAAGGGTGGGCGAGGGTAGGGACAAAACCGGCCCCTATTTTTATGTTGGAGGAAGGCCCTATTTGATCAATGCAGAGGGCACCGCGAGTAGATTGGAGCCGGAGGCCCTAAATTTGGCCCCAAAAATTCCAAAAAAAGCCTCTATAATCCTAAAACGGGCAGGGCCAGAAAAATGGACCTACCCGAGGCTGAGTTTTGGTGCAACTCTCGACCAGGGTCAATAAGGAGATCCCCCGCCCACTTTGCACTCAAGGTTGGCCGCTTGGGATGTCTTCATTGGTTGTTTTTCGACATGATTCAACACTTCCCCAAAACTATAATGGTCTCGACGTCGATGGCGGAGAGAATTTGTGGTGGGGTTGCTCTAGAAACGGCGCCGGGTGTATTGATATTCACCATGCCCCAGCCTCCGCTTTGTAATTGGTAGCGGGTCAAGGGTAGAGATACTCAAAGTAATTATCCCAACTCATGGCAAACGTACATTCCACATGTCCCAATGCAACATTGGTAGCCGGAAAAGCTTTGTTGGTTACAGCTGCATGACATAAGCACAAATGATGGTTGATTCCAATTACCCAGCTACATATCTATACAATCATGGTGTTGTGCAAAAACACATCGTGCCAAGATAACATCGTGCCAAGATAACATCGTGCCAAGATAACATCGTGCCAACAGGCGAGAGTACACAATTAAAGACAAACCCGGAGCAACAGTGACCGAACCATCACCCTTGCCTCCATAGACAACAAAAGTAATAGTTTAAGTAGAAACTATCTACTACGAAGCAACGTAGGCTAGAGGAAAATAAATAAATACCCAAACGACAATGTTAAGTAAGTGGTCTACAAGGACCCCTTTACTAAGGGCCGTTTCAAACTACAGTAGAGAAGTTCACTGGTCAAGAATTCTAGGGAAATGGAGCAATATGATTGGAGTAAACTTTGTTCTTCACCGGATTGGGTTTAGACTACAGCCAACTTGTCTGCTAAAGAACTTCAAGCATGGATGAAAAAATGACATGGCCACCTATGTGGCAGCACTTTTTATAAGAGTTCTTCTCCGGTGGTTTGGATTGTTGTCTGTCCTCAACCCCCCGGACAAGAAACTAGCCACCAGTGAAGAGCAACTTTGATTGAAATATTATTTTTGCCCGTGCAAATTGCACAGCCGTTAGAGCTCTTCCTGTTACAATATGCATTACCATGAGAGGTGTTTCTCTTTCGCTTTGCATTACTCTCTGCATGTCTTTATTTTTCAAAGTGCTCTTGGTGAGTTTCCAAATCTATATGCATTGATAGTCATTTTGATGTTTGCAAAAAATAAAAATAAATTGGATGATACTAAAATTCGTCTTCTTCTTTCTTTCTTCTTGAGTGTCCATTTTCAAAAAAAACTTGTCATTAAAGTTGCACATTCTTGTTTGGTTTTTTAAATTCAAATTTCAAACCAATTCGATAAGTTTTGAGTCACTGACTTGCATTCTAGTACATAGAGGTTCAGCCATAGATGTTTTTGGGTAACTTTTGAAGGCTGCAACTTTGGCGTCTTGTATCTTCTTCATGAAAGGCCCATTTTTAATGATTTTTGTTGGAAAAGTTGCGCATTTTTGTCTTGTTTTTGTGATCTAAATTTGAAACCAATTCAAAAAGTTTTGAGTGACTGATTAACAATTTAGTACAAGGAGGTTCATCCTTAGATGGATTTCTTGCAATTTTACTTGCCATTGAGGTTCTTGCATTTTGATTCTTGTTGTGCTATTGAGGTTGAATGTCATTTTCTATAGTTTAAATGTGTTTTTCATTAGATTTTACTTCATTTTTTTGCATAGGATTCTATTTAATTTTTTTGCATAGACAGATGTATTGCCATTGAATTTCAAATTGTTTTTGAATTGTTAATAACATGATTGTGGATCTTGTCTTTCAAGAAGAAGTTCAATATTTGTTACTTTTCTCCCTAAGGATGGCTAGTATCTCGCAACTTCAGTTCACTTGCATCCAAGAAGAGTAAATAATAATTACAGATTTTTAAAGTTGACTGCAATCCAAAAACATACATGATATGTCCATAGGGACCATAGGGATTATGGTTCCTACTGACCAGCCTAAACTCTCTTGGTGGTGAAGTTCATAGGTGGACATCACCCTGTGAATTTGGCCAAAAGACTTCTCCGGTTGGTGTTTACACTACAAACCAGTCAAGTCTACTTCATGCATTATTTTATTATCTTTCCATCTTGTCCAACATCCCACCGGTTGCCTCAAATAACCATGTCTTGGCCAAAACTTCTTGATCAACCGCCGACCGTAGCACTTCTCCACTGTAGTCTAAAGCGTTCCTAACAAATTTTAAAAAAACTCAATTATATTACAAAACAAGTCAAGTCCATGCTATTTTTAGATAATATTGGCATGATGAGGATGAAGCTAATGGTGTACAAAGACACTGTCACCTCATCACATGGGAGACTCAACTTGAGAAAGATGATACTCCTTCAACTACACGTGGAGGTCATTGGGCTCCAAGTCCCAAATGAGGTGTCAAAAGACACCACCATTGACCTAGCCGCCAAGTGGCACTAACCTTAACCCTAATTACTATCTAGAACTAGATCCTAGGTCTTTTTTGGCTCCAGACCTTCTAGTTGGTCTCTAACATGGAAACCAACCTCCATTAACACTCTAACGCGCCAAACCTGGAAGCTTTGGTGCACAAACCCATCGTGCAAAGATAACATCGTGCCAATAGGTGAGAGCACATAGTTATTGAAATATCTGGAGCAACAGTGACCAAATAATCACCGTTGCCTCGGTAAACAACAAAAATTAATAGTTCACCATAGAAACTATCTACTATAAAGCAACTTAGGCTAGAGGAAAATAAATAAATATCCAAACCACAAAGTTTAGTAATTGGTCTATATGGACTTCTTTACTAGCCCCATTTGCCCGTGCTAAAGCCTCTTTTACACCGGCAAACCACACACTCTTTGATAACTGGGGGAACAATTGACAATGGAAACCTCTCAAGTGGAGAGAAATCAACTCGCTATACAAAAAAAGACACTAATGACCTTAGAGACAAACTATAGGCCGGGTACATGAAAGTCCCATTATTAATTGCCTCTAAGACATTTTAATGACTAGATCTTGTCTATTTAGACTTTCAACATCCTAAACACTAAAGACACGACAATTGATCCACCGGTACCTCCGAAAGAGGTGGAGTAGGCATTCTAGATGCCACCCCGTAGAGCACAAGTCACATGTGACTATTGTGGTTGCTTGCTTGGCCCTACCACACAAACAACACAGTAATTCAATAAAAATTTCCGAAAGGCCAAAGTGTATTGTCCTGTCAGTGTGTGGCAAGTAGTAAGGTGCGCAGTTACGCGTGTGATCCTTCCACAACTCACCATCACAATCTAACAATAACACACTCAAATCCTTCACCTCACAAACTTGCAAGATTATCCGCTATGTTATCACATCCAAGGTGGTTGGCACTACTTGTTGTATATACACATAGTCTCCTGTCATAAAACGCCGCACTTGCGGATGGTAGCCTCTTCCTTGTATTGTAGCATAGCGCAATGTATATCAATGTTGAGCAATGGAGAGGTTCTCCAATGCCATAGGCATCACTCGCTTGTACAACTCTGGTCTTTGCTCACACTTAAATCCACATGTCTGCATTGTCTATGTTAGCCAACACAATGTCAGCACCTACCTAAATGGCCTTTGGTAGAACCAGATGTCTTTTTAACAACAAAAAGCAAGGAAAAAAAGATGCCAATGACGCTTGCCTCTTGAACCGATAGCCAATTGCTATGGATGGTTACTGCAAGTCCAATTTTGATTATGTGTCTTCTTCATACTGTACTTCCAAAGCCCCCTCTTGATGGTTTGCACCATGCATTCTGCCAATCCATCCACTAAAGGATGATCCTTTGAAGTAATGCGATGATTAATCATCATTTGCTCATACAACATTTGAAACTCATCCAAGAACTCCCGTCCTTGGTTTGTGAGCATCTCTGTTGGAGCTCCAAAGCCACTCAAAACACGATCAACAAAATAACAAACGGCTCCTATAGTGAATTAGTCAAGAAAGGCTACCAACTCTATCCACTTTGAGAAGTGTTTGATGATTACCAACACATACTTATTGTGTCGAGTGTCCTAGCAATGGGCTTGCAATATCCAAGCTTCAAATGTACCCCAAGCCTATAATTGGTAATGGTTGCAATTGCGGCATTGGAGCATTAAAAAACGCTTGCACACAATCACATATCATGCACCGGGCCATGAAAGCTTGAATTTGTGACTAGATTCCTTGCCACCAGTAGTGAATTTGTGTTAGGGACACAAGAATACTAAACAAGAACTAAGAAAACTCAAAAATGTTTCAAGAGGATAATTGATATGAACTTGGATTAACAAGATGAATACACAAACAACACAAAGAGAGGTGAGAGAATGCTCCAAGAGATGCATTGTCGAGACTTATCACATGGCCGCTTGGTCGTGATATTCCGTCGAAGAAGCCATACTTTATCTCCAACTTGAAAATCAGATGCTTGATTGCAAAATTTGTTTGCAAATATTTTATAAGACTCTTGGGCGGATTGCAATTGAAGCTTCAAAACATCTTGAATTTGCGATATTTGCCTTGCAAAGTCATCAGTTGTCGGGTTACTATTTGCTGGTGAACTCAACAGATCAAGCTTCGAGTAATAGCTATAGTTGGAATAAAATGGCGTTTGCTAAGTTGAAGCATGAAGAGTATTATTATATGCAAACTCCGCTAACGGTAAGTATGGTGTCCGGTTGTCTTGCTAATAGTTGATGCTACATCGTAAATACTACTCAAGAACTTGAATAATCCGTTCTATTTTACCGTCAGTTTGAGGATGAAAAGCTGAAGAGAGGTTGATATCTACCTCAATATCTCAAAAAAAGATCTCTAAAACTTTGATACAAATTGGGTTCTCCAATTAGATACAATATCGTCTAGTAGCGATGATATTGATACACATTATCAAAAATTAGTCTTGCCGTGTCTTCACATAATGAAGACTTCTTGTAAGGGACAAAGTGCGCCATCTTTGTAAACTTATCCACTACAACAAAGATGTTGTCAAATGAATTCGATGGCGGCAAATCTATAATGAAGTCCATAGAGACCAAAGACCATGGTCTACGCGGAATAGGCAATGGCTGTAGAAGTCCATAAGGGAAATGCCAAGGATTCTTGGAGCTTGAATAAATATTACAAAAGGTAACAAAATTCTTCACACCTTTCCACATTTGAGGCCACCAAAAATCTTTGGAAAGAAGTCCCAAATCTTGTTGTATCCAAAATGACCCGCAGGTGGGAAGCCATGACGGGAGTGAAGAACACAAAGCCATGTTGGATCCAAATGTTCTTCAAAATATAAAAGAATTCTCTCCACCTTAAATTTGTTGTCTACACCAAAGCAACGCTTGTTGTTGAGGGCCACATAATCCTGAATGGTTGCAATGCGCACTTGGTTGAGGAAGTCAACATCCATATGTGTTGGTATAACATTAGCGCAAAGGCGAAATAAGTCTAGCTTCAACAGTGTCATACATTGTTGATCAAACGTTGCTTCGCCAGCTTTGGGAGCAAGATATAGTCTCCTCGATATTGCATGGGATAGTCCTTGTTGCTTCCCAGGTCGATTGGTGATGACAAAGTCAAATTGTGATAGTAACATATTCCATCGAGCTTAACGCTAATTCGAAACCCGAGATGACATAAAGTACTCCAAATTCTTGTGACCTGTGTATAGTCAATGTCTGTGCGGCTCCTTTAAGGAAGTGACGCCACTCTTGAAAAGAATCCACAATAGCAAGGAGTTCCTTATTGTGGATCTCATAATTAATCTCGGCAGCAGAAAGCTTCCAAGAATAGAACGCAGTTGGATGGAATTTCCTATCTTTGCCCATTTACAGAAGTATAGCTCCTAAAGCAAAATCCGAGGCATCAATTTCCAAAGAAAATGCCTTCATAAACTCCGAGTGTATCAAATTGACGTGGTAGTAAATACCGTCTTGAGATCTTGAAATGCCTTCTCTACTAAAGGCCCCAAGTCAAGTTTCTCCCTAAATGTCCATTGAGTGAGCAGTGTAGCCACTTGAGAATCATTTTTTATGAAGATCCGATATAAGTTAGCAAAGCCAAGAAAGCATATTACGTCTCTAACCGTCTTCAGAACTTCCCACGACACGATAGCTTCCACCTTCTTTGGGTCCATCTTCCAACCTTCCATAGTTGCAATAAATTCGAGAAACTCCATCTTAGTTTGGTGAAATATATACTCCTCCGGCTTGGCGTAGAGTCCTCGTTTGCGTAACTTCTCAAGAACCAGCCGAATGTGCTTCTCATGGTTTTCTTCATTCTTGGAAAATATCAAATATCATCTAAGTAGATGATAACAAAGTCGTCAAGGAGCTCCTGAAAGATATCATTTATCATGTGTTGAAAGACGCTGGAGCATTTGTGAGGCCAAAAGGCATAACATTGTACTCAAAATGGCCATATCTTATACAAAAAGTTCTCTTCTATTCGTCTCATTTTATTATTCGAACAAGGTTGTAAGCTCCACGTAGGTCGATTTTGGTGTAAACCGTAAAATCCACACTCCCAAAACACCTAAGATTCATCTTTATTCCAAGTTCATTCTCCTGGAATGGTCTAGCCTCTAGTGTTTAAGTAGTTATGCTCTAATTGTGCATTAAAAAATGTCTTCTTATTAAATTACTTAAGGTTCTGTATTTATTTTAGGGATTTAAGTCTTTTTATACATCACACTCTTAAGATTTATTTTCCAAAGATCTAAGTGCCTGGAAAGAGCCTTGCTCTTTTATAGTTGTGCATGTGTTTGGTTAGAGTCCTAGACCTAGCCATCTTCGGCTAATGGATTCTATCCATTGTACTCATTACTTGATCTTTAATTAATCTTCTTAGAAATCACGAGCTTATCTCGTACAATAAGCTCCAATTATCACATACAGTCTAACCTCGTTAATATCACACCCTCCGTTTCACCCAAAAGTGGGATATTATCAAGGTGTGACACATTTGAGAAAATTTGGCAAAATGTGATATTAATGAAAAAATGGCCTAAAAGGCCCAAAAAGGCCCAAAAAAAGCCCAAAATTTATAATACTGTAACAACAATGCTTATTCTAGATATCACACTTTGTAAATGTGTGCATATCAAATGAAAGATTGAATGTATGGGCCTTGTTGACCAACCAATCATAATGATAAAAATTTGATGTACAAAACTATATCAAACCAATGCAAAAAAAGTTGAAACAACCAATATTACATGAAAGAGGAATGTAAACAAGATTGAAACAAAAGATGAAGAATTCAAATGCTTGAATAAGAATAAATCAAAACATCATAGTGAACCATTGAGGTCAAACAAAGACCTATAATGTTTCATTGAGGTCAAACAAAGACCTCTCACTAAACACTAAAAAAACTTCTAATGTCACATTGCTTCATTGACATTGATGTTAAATGTGCAACACCAACTTTAATGAGTTTGTCATGAATTCTTTCCATTGCTAGCAACTCTTCGGTACTAAACAATTTAGAACCTTGACTAGCCATAAAATTCAAGACATCTTTTGCACACATTTGTGCATCGTTTAATTTTATAACTTTGGGCTCAATATCATTAACGTCCTCAACAATATCTTCCTCCATTGCATCACTTATTACCTCCTCTTCTTGTTGTATCAATTGAAGAAGCTCGTCAGTAGAAAATTCCACCTCAAATTCATCTTCTCCTTCCATGTTGATATATTCTGTTGGAGAAAGCTTCTCCAACGGATGGCCATGGACATCGACGCCCAAGTTTAAAGCTCCAATCAAAGTCCCAAGTTCTAAACCGCCTCATCCATCCTCATCTTGATGCGTTCATCAAGGTTCTGGATATGTGCGTTCCAATCTACAGGTAATATGGCGGATTTTCGCCAACAATTCTGAATAGTCTGATCATCTAACTCATGCCATGCCGCTACACACCATAATAGAGTTTCAAAAACATTGACATGTAATTTTCCTAAATCTTGAACTGAACCTCTATCAAATTGTTGCAATGTCCATGCTACAAGCTTCCGTTTGGAAGACATCTTAGAAGCAACAATCACTCCTTGATCTAAAGGCTGAACAATAGAAGTGACATTAGGAGGAATATGGTGATATGGGAAAGCACAAACGCATTGAAACAATCAATAACTATCTTTACCTCTCCATGAATGGTAACTTCCTGCATTATCCATGATAATGCAATTCTTCCTCCCCATCAATGCCATCCGTTGATTTTCACCTTTCACCCAATGGGTGAAAATATCACCATTCATCCATGCTGTAGCATTAAAATAATAATGCACAACACTATTGGGATCAAATTGACGAGGAAAACACCTTGGACGCTTTGCTTTGTGAATAAAAACAATCTTCAAGCGCTCCTTGCCTGAGATGTTGGTGCAAAGCCCTAAAGTGACAGGATACTTTTTCTTCTTACTTCCTTTAACTTTCCCAATATTCAATGTCTTGCAAGGAGGTGCTCTATAATACAAACCTGTCTCATCAAAATTAAACACATCCTCAGGATCATAATCCTTTAAAATAGAAGGCATCTTCTCCATGGCTAGTGCTACTCCTAGTGCATCCGCATCTCCAGCTTCGCCATGTAGATAATGACATGCAATCCCGTGCCGTAGTTTAAATCTTTGCAACCAACCATGTGAAATCTTGAAGTCCGTGTCAGCAATGCCCAATGACTCTCTCAATTCATCAGCCTTACGCACCAATACATCATTTGTGACTAATCCCCTCTTCGCTCTTACCTGGCCAAACCATAAGACCAAAGCCTTCTCGAGTTGCGGCCATTTTCCATCTCGAGCAGGTAACACACAGCCTTCACGCGCACTCCTCTCAATAGTCAACCACTTCTTTTCGTCACGTACAATCTTGGACATTGTGGTACGATCCACAAGTTTGAATCCATGTTGACTCACCATGTGTTGTGCAAGTGCTTCATGTTTCAAAGCTGGTAAGGATTTGTGAACTTCGCAAATCTTCTTCTTCTCAGCAGCAGATAAATCTACACGTTGCCGCTTATGTGTGGAATTGCTTGCCATTGCAAGCACCTCCTTCTATCAAATCATTCACAGAACTTATCAATACAAAACCCAACAAATTCTCACCCAAATTGAAAATGAATTTCACAGAGTAGAAGTCACAAAGTATCATACCTTGGTGTGCACAAAACTTAAAACACTAGGGTAACAGTGAGAAATGCAACTAAAGCCTAATCCTTGCATAGTTAAGGCATTTGTAAGATGAAGAAATCTGAATGGGATAAGTATGAGAGACTTCAAAATGAGAGAAGCGCCGAAGAGAAGGCCCCGAACAGACGACGCCGAACAGACAACATAGGCGGCGGCGATAGGAGGAGGCGGAGACGCGGCCATGGAGTGACGATTGGGAGGGTGACGGTCCATCTTAGGGCAGTGCCTGCGGCTGCCTGCCGTGGGTTTATTTAAATTATTATTATTATTATTATTTTATTATTTTATTATTTTTATTGTTATTATTATTATTATTCTTTTCTTTTCTTTTCTTTGTTTCTTTTTTCTTTTTTATTTAGTGTTTTTATAAAAATTGAAGATATAACATCACAATTATTTCATTCGTTCTAAAAAAATTCATTCGTCAAACTTGTTATTATCACACTTACTCTATAAATTTTGGAAAAAAAGTGGGATATTATCGAGGGTGATAGTGATAATAACAAGGGAGTTTTACACTAAGAAAATCGGTTTCAAGGTTTTGGGTAATAATATCGAGGTGTTCTATTAATGAGTGGGATATTAACGAGGTTAGACTCTACGTCCAACAGTTCACGTACTCATGTCTTTATCACAAATAGCAGTCTCAAACAACACACAAATTAGACCGAGTCAAAATTAATTATACTTAAAGTTGTGACTTAATTCTATTTGGCCAATTGATCTTTAATACTTTAATGTAAGCAGTGACCTACACTTTTACACTTGGCATGCATACCTTAAGGTATGTCTCTCAATCTTAAGATTCTCACTTATACTCAAGTACTTATTCACTGTGGACTTAAGTTACTTAATTGTACATGCATAAGATAACCTACTTATGACTTAAGATTCTTAAGTTTCCACACCAATACTTTATACCTTATTAATTATTCATGAATTCCTCTCTTTAATGCATTAATCAATTAATCATACATTAATTCACATGACTTTCACACACTTATGATTAACTTATAAACACACACAAGGTCGCTTTGACCTAGTTAGGGTCTTTCCCTATCTAAATCTATGAAGAACAAATATGTAATGCATCTATGCACAAGACTTTATCCACAACTAAGACCTAATGCATATAATTTCATTTACAAGATACAATCTCTAATTTAATCTAGGAAGATTTAATATTATTGCACTTATACATATGATTTAAATCACATACACGAGACTATAACACATGAAAATAAAATTAATTATTTATTTATTTATATATATATATATATATATATATATATATATATATACAAATACTCTTATAACATTAAGAGTCATCAACTAGCTTTTTCTTCTAAGCTACGGCTCTCTTTAATCTTCCTTGTGTTACAGGCAAGTAATGTCTACAAAAGTACCGTAGGCGAACCTCTTGTTCGGCACCTCCATGCCGAATAATTAATTAAAGTGAGAAAAGGCCATTTAGCATCCAAAATAAAAATAAATTGATTTTGGCAAGAAATCAAATATTATTGTATTTAGCACATTTGACATCCATGGGGCTTGCATCCAAGACCTTGGGGTTCTAAATCAAAGCCTCCATACATGCATGATCTTGAAGGGAGGCTTTTCCAAGCCCCACTCCACTTTTATGTCTTCCAATGTGACAAAATCTATAAATATAGAGTTTCTCCAGTTTTGACAATTTCAATAAATATTTTCCCATTTAATTCGGTGAGCTATTTCTAATTAATAAACGCCGAACTAGAGCTTCACCTACGGTAGTTATTTATGCTACCTATTTTCTAAAAGGTGCACCTCGTAGCAAGAGGTTTCTTCCATTTTCTAACCAATAGGCTTCTTCTAATTTAATTCCCACACATTGTCATGAAAAGGTGCATTTCTACCAAATGGTGTGAACTAAATCCTTTTCTCACTATTTTAATTCTTAGATATGAACAGGTTATTTTTAATCAATTAGCTACTTAGTGTAAATATTACCACTAATTAGAGTTATTTGTGAAGGGAACCGGTCTTTTGTCCTCCTTTTTTCATGGAAATGAAAATCTAACCTATATTTAGCAAAGTAATCCTGTGAAATAAATTCAGGATTTGAGGGTTTTATGGAGGTGTCAGTTACCACAAATGGCACAAATCTCCCAAAAACAAACAAGAACAGTGTTGAACAGTGTTGGCTGATTGGACCAGTGTGGTATGCATATTCAACAAAGTCGCTGACATGGCTGATTTGAACAGTGTGTACCATGTGACAACACTCGGCGCTCAATAAAAGCCAGGCTCAAACTAGAGTTTGGGAATTCTGGGGCTCAAAAACTAATTTGTCCACTGTTCTATTCAAGGTCTACAATAAAACCCTACCAGTGGACTCGGCGACCCTGGCTTTTTCATTCTACAGGTCAAAAACTGAGGATTTGGGGTACTTTGCGGATAACTCTATTATCTAATTCTTTATATACCTACAACTCTTTTTACACTATAAAATTTGAAAAAAACTATTTCTAACATTTTGGCTCTACACTTGGTAAAGACCTTTGCACTTCCAAGTTGTTTAAGAAGACCAAAGATTAAAGGCAATGGATAGCAATTCCTCTTTGTTACCTTGTCGAGACCTCAATAATCCACGCATATTTGAAGTGAGTCATCATTCTTCTTTCCAAATAAGATTGGCGCTTTAGCTAATGATTTTAGGTGGCAGATTAAATTCTTGGTCAAATTCTCGTCAATGTATTTCTGTAATTTTGCGAACTTTGTTTGCAATAGATTGTAGATCGGACCAAAAGGTGGTTGTGTTGCCTCTTCCAAGTCTACAGCACAATTGTATGGTCGGTGCTCCGGTAGTATGTTGGCATTCTTTTTTAAAACACATCTTCAAAATCCTTTGTACTATCGAGGACTACAAATCATGAATTCAATTAATATTATTTAAAGTGTTAATTACAAGATTCCAACATTGTATGCATAGAAGGAGTTGACAAGACTAATTGTCTTGTAAACATTTAACCTTTCCCAAGATTGATGGTTGTAACTTCCAAAATTAATTCCAAACCTAAGCCTATTCTTAAACCTAATCAAAATCTAATCTTTAAATTACCTCAAAACATCCGTTACATCACCTCCCCTCTACTGACAAGTTCTAGGAGGAGCAAATTCTGGTTTTTAGGACAATTTTATGGAGAGTAGTAATTTTTTAGGAGCATTTTGAAGATTTGATGCAGGCTCCTATGTACGTTTGTTTATGTCATAACCCCTCCAATAAACAAGACATTCTAAATGATTTCTTTTCATTTGAGAGTTTCAAACCTCTTCTAATTCATGTTCCGAGTTGTTGATAACTTCAAATGGGGGTGGTAAAATCCTCGCTTGAATTGTACAATGGGGTGACACCCAAATTGGCACCTTGTGCGATTCCAAGGATAGTGTCCACACTGCTGCCAACTTTGACACCCTCTTGAGGGCTAAAAAATTGTTATTTTATCATGAAATTTTAGACATAAGACATCTTTACATTGTAAACATGGGCACCAAATTTCCAGGCCAAGATATTTATTAAAAAAAATGTATTCAAGATTTACCAACAAGGGGTAGCTATAAGAAAAGTTTCACAACTGCCAACTTTGATACCCTCCAAAAGATTAAATAATGTTGTTTTTTCCATGGAATGTTTAGTAGAGTAGAAACATCTTTATGTTAATTACACGTGTGAAAAAAATCAAGTCCAAACAACCGACCAAAAAAATGATATTCCAAATCTACCAATAGGTGTAGTTGTGAGAAACAAAGGGGAAAATCGTTTCACAACTTCCAACTTTGACAGCTTCCCTAGGGCTGAAAATTTGATATTTTAACATGAAATTTCTGCCACAAGATCATTGCTATGTTGATAACATGTGGAAAAAATTTCAAGGCCAAGAGATACACACAAAAATAGTTATTTAAAATCTACAAACGTGTATGTCCTCCATTAGCATCAATCACTGCTTGTAATCTAGAGGGCATAGAATGACATAATTGAAGGAGCTTTGTATCACTAAGTGACTTCCACTCTCTTTCAAGAACTATCTTTAACGCATCTATGTTTCTAGGACATGCCTTGTCACGTTGTAGTGCATCTTATAGAATCTTCTACAAGTTTCCAATTGAATTGACATCATGAGAGTTTGCAGGCCAATTGAGCTTCTCAAGAAGGCGCGTTTGTCTCTATTCTTCACATATTTTGCTGCAATGGATGGGTGCGCCATCTTCCATGAGCATTGCATGTGGAACTTTACCCATGAAATGAGATGATTCTCCTTCGTAAACCACTTCTACGAAGTCCTTTGCAAAACGTCAATTTTAAAGCATAAAAATAGGTTCTGATTTTTGTCCTCCAACAAATGCACCCTAAATCATCAAGGAAGTCCGTCCACTTTTAAAATAATGAACTATACAATTTGATGAATATCGCTCATATGCAGTTTTCTAAACATGAACTTGTCTTGAATTTTTCCTAATTTCAAAGGTAGCTTCATTTGTCCAAAGAATAGGCTCTTAATCTTCTATACTCCATCCACAATACTTTTGAGCAAAAGACAGCCTTTTGACACCTTGTCACATATGAGACAAGGTGTCAAAAAAGGTTTTTTTACTACAATTCAATTGAAAATGCCACTTCTACGTAAAAGCCTTTGAATGGTACATTCACACACTGGAGTAGGGCATATATTGGCAATCTCTAATATTGATGCGCGATGATTTATTTTTTGAGTAACGCAAAACACTACGCACATTTCTATCACTAAGTTTTGTAGTGTGACTTCTACCACAAGGTTTGTGCTTGTAAGTTCCATCTTCTCTAAATTTTTTTACCAACCTCTGAATTGTTCTAACAGAAATGCCGATAAGTTATAAAAAAGTCAAAATTTGTTAAGAAATGCCGATAAGTAATAACATCCATGTTTGTTTTTTAGAGGACACATTCTTATTAGGAACATAAATACACTTGTTGGTTCACTTTTCTATTTTAATATTGATAAAGACATACTCCAACGAACCTGACATCCATTTAAAATCTTGGCAGTCATAAAATATTCTAAATTTTTGTGGTTTGTATAGACAATGGTTTGATGTTGAGCACCTCCCAAAAAATGACGCCAAATTTCAAAAGAAGCCACAATGGCTAATAATTCTTTATCATGATTTTCATACTTAATTTTGGTGTTGTAAACTTTCTAGAATAAAATGCAACAGAAAGAAGATAATTATGAACACCATATTGAGATAGAATAGCTTCAAATGCATAACCCGAGGCATTTGTTTCTAAAAAAAAAGGTTTGGTAAAATCAACATGCATCAAAATAGATGCAATATGAAAAGTTATTTTAAGTTTATCAAAAGATCCTTGTGTTTGAGCATTCCAAGTAAAAATTTCTTTGCCAGTGAGATGTGTCAATGGTGCTGCAATTTTAGAGTAGTCTTTAACAAAAATTCTATAAAATTTGGCAAAGCCAAGAAAACATTGTATATCACAAAGATTAGAAGGTATTTCCTAGTCAACAATAGTTTGTATTTTTTAAGGATCTATTGATACACCATATGGAGAGAGTATATATTCCACCTATTCTACTTGATATTGGTGACTTTCACATTTTTTAATTTTGCATGAAGGTCCATTTCTCCAAGTTTTTTTAAACCAAACAAACATGTTTTTCATGGTCTTCTTCATTGTTTGTAGAAATCAAAATGTCATCAAGGTAAATTACCACAAAGTTATCAAGATATGCCCGGAAAATGTCATTCATCATATGTTAAAATACGGGGGGGGGCTTAGTTACTCCAAATGGCATAACAAGATATTCAAAATGACCATACCTAGTTCGAAAAGTTGTCTTCCATTCGTCACCTTCTTTGAAAAGTTGTCTTCCATTCGTTACCTTCTTTAATGTGTAATAAATTGTAATCTCCTTGTAATCAATTTTTGTATAAATTTTAGCACCTTCAACACAATCAAAAAGATTTGAAATTAAAGGTAAGGGGTATTGATATTTAATTGTTATTTTATTGAAGCCTCTATAATCTACACACATACGTAGTGAACCATTTATTTCTTTACAAATAATACAGGTGCTCCAGCGGATGAATTTGAATGTCAAATGAAATTTTTACCAAAATTATCATCAATGTACTTCCATAATCCTACAAGCTCAGTTTTTGATAAATTATAAATTGGTCCAAATGGAGGTTGGACACCTTCTTGAAGATCAATAGCACAATCATAAGGCCGTTGTTCTAGAAGTATGTCCACATTTTTCTTTTCAAATACATCTATAAAATCTTGATATCGAATAGGGACATGATTGCATGATTTACAATTCCCCTTTATTGGTAAAGCATAAACTATAAAAGTTGTCCCTCTTTTAGCTGAATGCATAAAAGCTTGAGCTCAGGCCATCAAAGTTATTTTGTATTTATTCCCAACATGAATTTTTTAAAATTGAACTTTACTTGAACATCTTCTATGTTTATATCACCATTGATTCTTTTTTAATAAATCTTTTTTCATTTTTAAGAGCCCAATTTGATATATTGCAATTTCTTGAAAAAAATAGTTCTCTTTTTTGCCAATCTATTTTGGGATTATAAACCTCTAACCAATTTTGTCTTATAATCACAGAATTATTCAACAATCAAAAGATATAGAAAGAAACTTTGCTTAAACCATTAATAAACTAATATCTAACGGCATAGATTCATGGGTCAGTATTCCAAATTCAATTGTCTTGCCATCAACAACTTCTGCTTGTTTATTTCTGTGCGTTATTGGCATTTCAATTTTTTTAACAAAATTATCATCCATAAAAGAAGTCGTAGCTCCAAAGTCTATAAAAGCATTAGCAAGAATTTCCTTTCCATTTTTAAATATTTTAATAGGAGTTTAATAACATTGAATGGGATTAGAAGTTACTTGAGGACCTTGTGATTTTTCTACATAGTTCATTTGTAAGGTCCCTATTGAGACCGAACATTTGTGTTTTTTTGGTCAAATTTCATATTGGTTTCTCTAATATGAAATTGGGTTGGCTTTTTAGGGCAATGTAGGAGCTTGTGATTTTTACTTCCACAATAAAAACACAACCTTTTTTTTTGAAATGCTCTCTTTCCTCATATGATAATGGACCTTTAATTTGAGTCATATCAATTTGCACAAGGTCATCTACTTTCATATCATAAATTCATTATTTGAAGGTAATGTTGATGATGATAGTACTGGTGGGTGGTCAAACAAAATATTCTTTTTTTCTTGTCTTCTTAAAAATAGTTTATTATCACATTTTAGAGCTTGTGTGATGGCCTCGGATAAAAGAAGTAGCATCATCCAAGGTAAGTAACAAATCTTTTACATCTTTGCGTAATCTCCATTGAAATTGGCGAATAAGAGCCATTTCCGACCCCCAATCAACATCACATGATAATTGTTGAAATTCAGAGGTATAAATTGAGGTTCATCAAACTTCTCATTTTTTGATCTGCAACTTTCTTTTCATCTACTTCCCCAAAACAAGCGGAAAATTCCTCCATAAATCCTTCAAAATCACATAATAATAGTGTTTTTTTTGTAAAATAGGAAAAAACCAATTCAAAGGGGTGCCAGTGAGTAATGTTCCAATTAATCCAACTTGTGAGGCTAGGGTTGGATAACAAAGTGGTTGCTTAAACATAAATAATTGAACTTGATTTGCAAAACCTCAAAATTTAATACGACCACCATTAAATTTCTCTAGAAGACTCAATTTAGGTTCTATATAGTTGGTTCTTTGAGATGTAGGATCAAGTTGTTCTCAAGATTCATCAATTCTATAAGACACCGGAATTGCTTGAGGTTCTTGTAATTTCTTCATAGCTTTACGAATTTGTTCAATTTCTAATTTTAAATCTTCTACAAATGCCTTGTTGCTTGCAACTTGATTGTCTTTACTTGTCATCTTCACCACAAACACTGAAATAGTCTTATTAAACTATCAAAGACAACAAATCATGAATTCAATTAATAGTATTCAAACAGTTAAGTACAAGATTCCAACATGGTATGCATAGAAGGAGTTGACAAGACTAATTGTCTTATCAATATTTTTGGCATTTAACCTTTTCCAAGATTGATGGTTGTAACTTTCAAAACTAATTCTAAACCTAAGCCTATTCTTAGATCTAACCAAAATCTAATCTTTAATTAACCTAAAGATATCCATGACATATACTACTCCGAGATACTCGCTGTTGAGGTCTTTTCTTTGCTAGTTGCATAGATGACAAATGGTATGCCCTCCTTGGACAATTTTACAAACGCCCTTGCTCCAATGAATAGGGGTTTTTTCATTTGCGATTTGCTGATTTGTTTGCTAATAGATTTTTCAACATGTTATTGCCTGGATGTTCTATGGGAAAAGTCATCTTTTGCAACTTCTAGTCTATATTCTTTTAACCAGGAAAGACCAAGAATAACTAAATTTGACGGGGTTTGGGACACGTTGAAGATAATTTGACTACTATGGCGTTCAACTGTCATCTATGGTATTGTCGCATAGGTGACACTGCCAGAGGAAAAAGGTCATCCATCTATCACTTCTACATGGATGGACTTAGATTTTTCAACTAGACGGAACTTGTGACGCTTGACAAATTCTTCATCTACAAAACAAGCAGATGCTCATGAATCTAATAAAGCAGTGGTTTTGAGTTTCTAAGAGCCAAAATATGAGGAAATTGTAAAACAAAGTGTAGTTGAGAGGAAAACGAGGAACCTAAATGTTGTTGCGGTATTAAACTGTCTAGCTCCACAGTTCCTATTGTGGCTGGGCATCTTCGTTTACCTAGACTATGGTACCTCTAGTCTTGACGGTGCGTTGACTCGGCTTCTTTGCATAGTCGGGGACTCTGTGGCCTTTCTTACCACAATACAAGCATAGTCCTTCCTCCATATGACGCTTCTTCTCTTCAGGCATAAGACGTTTAACACGTATTGCATCAATCTGCATGTCTTCTACTTCTGAATGTGAACTCGAGCCGCTCGCTGACATAGATGAAGCTTGACGGGTCGTTTGCGGTCCTAATGGAGTCCATGAGCCTTAGTGTTGGCGACGTTGGAAGAGTTGGTTGTCGCACTTGACGGCTTGACAAATTGCCTCGTTAAGCATTTGCGGGTTGGGGTTGACAAAAGCAAATCCTTCACATTGTCCCTCAAGCCCCAATAGAATTGGCTCACCAAGGCTGCTTCATCCCAATTGATATCGCACGCAAGTTGGCTAAAATCAAAGGCGTAAGCCAATGTAGAACGTGTCCCTTGTCGTAGGATCCGAATCTTTGTCGTTGCCCAGTGAGCCTTGTCATGAGACAAACCATGATAAAGCTTGTCTCATAAGCAACGCTGCGACCAATTCAACTTGTGATTCCTCTATTGGATAGTGCTCCGATTGTAAAGCGATTACCGACCGGATTTGATTGACAAATGCTCAAAACTTGTAGCGCATGTCGTCAAATATCTCCAGAAGGCTAAGTTGAGGCTCTTTTCGTTGTGGTAGTGGTCCTTGTCAAACCATAGACAAAGAATTGCTTTTACTTTAGAATCCCTTTCATTTTCCTTTACTTTTCTTTTACTTTGGATTAGGATATATACAAGGTCGAGGTTGAAGAGCTCTTCAATCTCAACTAGGCATTTCTTGGAGCACTCGCTCACCTCTCTTCATGTTGTTTGTGTACTCATCTTGTAATTAACTCGAGTTCATATAAGTTATCCTCTTGAAACTTTTTACGGTTTTCAGAGTTCTTGTTTAGTATTCTTGTGTCCTAGACAATTTGTCGAGACTGACCTCACTTTAGTATGAGAGCTAGAACCTTCTTGTTAGAGTGTGGATTACCCCTCTTTTTGAAGGTATACTAGCGGTTTAGAGGTTGCGGATTATCCTTTTCTAATCTAATATCTCATTCATCGCAATATTCGAGTCTTGTTCTTCTTGTGAAAGAGGGGGCAACCCCTCTCCTTGAAGTTTTTGAAGGTGTTTAAAGGTTGCGGAATACGCTACTCTAAATCAAGTTTTTTTATATTTAGTTTTTTCCATATTCTAGTATGCCTGGAACTCAAGATCTTACTATGCCTAAAACTTTTGAGTCTAGGCTAGAAACCATCATGAATGCTATCACCACGTTACAACTTATTGGTCCAAGCCGCGATATTGGAAGGGATCATTCGTACCCTTCAACAGTCTCAATCTTCCGCCAGCCTAGAAGTTGTCTGATGTATCTCTATTATGTTGATTTCGGCATGAAGAAATTCATAAATACTTTCTAAATATGCAACTAATCTTTTTATATTCAAAAGCAAAGTTACATCCTACAAAGATGATGTTTTGGATGAAATATTACCGCATTGAATAATTTGCAGAAGAAGAATGAGTCTCAATAAATTGAGGCACACTGTACACACAAATGAAGCAAAAAAGAAGTGATAGGCTTTCTTTTTTAATTTAATTCTCCAATGGCTCTCTAATTCTTTAATTCTCCCTTGACCCATCGGTTACGATGGAGATTTTACTCGTGTGTAGATATCATAGTTTTAGAATTGTATGTGCAGCACTTGTTTATTCTATCATACATTCATCTCTTCCATAAGTTATAGCCAAATATAGTGCTCGTGGATGGAGGAAGTAAGAACTTAGTAGAGGTTAAAGTTGCAACGATGGCTATTGCGTGAAACACAAATCCTTGATCAAGTTTGCATGGTGTCAGTTCTCCATTTGCCGAGAATTTTTGTCAAATAGGGCATCTATTTATTGACATACTCTCTTTGGCTATATATACTTTGTCACTAGTATATCATCATGAATGTATATATTTCATCCAAGGGCTCAAGATAGATCAGTGTAAACTTCTTTGCTTTGCTGATGAATCCCTGCTTATGTTTATTTGAACATTCCCGTCAACGTTAACAGTTATTTCTTCAGAGTGGGAAATTTATGCAAAAATATGGGCAGGAGTTGTATAAAGCGAGTCTTGTGCAGATAGTCGATGTTGCCCAGGGAGTGGGCACATTTGGACAAAAGATTGGGAGCTATTATTCATCCATGTCTTAATGCTTGGTAAGTCCCAAGATGGGGGATATCACATCAAACACTCATAATAAGTGGAGACGGGATATGTAGGTTAGCCAACTCACCTTGCAAGTGAAGGCACGTCAATAGGGATATACATGGAAACGGGCAAGAGGAAGGAGACTACAACCTCGTGACCAAGAAGGCAACCCACTAAGGAAGTCACATCTAAAACCGTTACGGTATTACTTAGTGGGTTGAAACCTACAAAGTAACCTACTTGCCATGACCTTCCCACAAAGTAGGTCTACTAAGCTGGTTACAAAGTAACTTACCACTAAGCAAGCATTTGTGGGAGGGTCATGGCCCCCACCTACTATCGTTGACTCAATTTTCTTCACATGTGACTTTGGAAATTCATAACTAATTTATCTTACATCGGAAAAATATGAAATCACTTGGGTTGAAACTATAATTCTGCTGACTATCACTGAAAAATAATTTAATTGTTATTTGGGCTCTCCATATATGCAAACTACTTAACTTGACGGTTATGGGGGGTTTACCTTAATGCAACGACATAGTAGTGTCCCCTACTCCCTCCTCCCTACCCTCTACTCTCGTTTTCTCCCCTCCCTCCTTTTCCTCTGTTGCTCTTGGGATATGATTGGTTATTGTGTATTTAGTTACATGTGTATTTGGTTACTTACGTTTTTATTTTTATTTTATTTTAATATTTATTTTTACTTGTTACATAGTGTCCACCCTCGAGAGGGGGAAGTAGTTCCATACTACTAATTCCTTGTCTGGTGGGCATGGTCTTAGTGGTGGAACGAACAGACACTTCATTCACGCCGGTCCCTTCGGGAATCGGTGTTCTTCTTCTTTTGTTGTTCCCTGCTCGGTTCTCCCGAGGGTATGGGAGCGCCTGGCCCTTGCCCGGTTCCTCCAAGATACCCTTTCTCCTCAATACCCTGGACGTCGAGTGATTTAGGTCAGACGTTTCTTTTACGAACGGGAAAACATAGTTTTGTACTGTTGCATGTTGAAGGAGGAGGGATCTCTTTACAACTGAAGCTTGAAGGTTTTTGGAGTTATTGCAAATCATGGAGTTCAAGCCATCGTCATCTTCTGATTGGGCGCAGAGAGATAGAAACCTTGAATCAGTTTTTTCTTTATTTTTCTGGTTTACTTAACCCGTAAATTACCAAGAGTCCCCCGATGGGACTCTTTAAGATTCGGGCAGGTTCCTACTGTGTCAATTTATAACATTCTTTTTTGAAATTTTTAATGTATATGGACATTACTAAAACCTTTGTGTGAGTCCAATTTTTAACTAAATCCAGTATTTAATGAAAAAGTTATAGGGTTTTGAAGTTCAACTGGGAAGAACAGGCACGTCGGGCACTTCCAAAAACTTTTGCTAAGACACTCTACTGAATGTGAGATTTTTAGTGCTAGAAAATCATATTATTTCCTTTCATATTCTCAAAAAAAAAAACCTCTTGTCTTTAGTGAAAAGTAGCATATTAATCCAAGTCAAACATTTTCACATATTGTCGCACATTGTCGAGCAAAGGTACCAAAAAATATTCTTCCTTTCCACATAAACTTAGAGATCTTTATATTTTTACTTTTATTTTCTCCACCATATTATGAGGTGTAAACCTTCTTATTGACCATTTGGATTCTCATTCTAGAGCATATTAAGTTCACAAAAAAATATAACTTGAATTGATAATTTTTGAACCTCCACTCCTTGCACAATTTTTTTGAATATGCTACACCCTTTCTTCACCTCTAAAAGTTGGTGTACAAGGAACCAATATCATGCTTAACATGATGGTAATGAATGTTGACCCTTGTGTAGTGCGCAAATTGGACACCAAGTGAACCAATTCTGTTGATCCACAAAATGCATGGAAGAAAATGAACCCTTTTCTCAATTTCAAACACTATAATCACTTGATCTGTGTCGCTAAAGTTTATGAAATTTTGTGAGTATGTTACTTAATAAGTCTTAATTGAGATCCTACGGTTAGAACAAGAAACAAAAGTCTTTTTTTCTTTCTTCCTCATTGCACTAGAACAAGCAGTTTTGAAGTGTTTTTGGTGTGAAATTGTCAAACTAATTTAAGGGTTAAATTACAATTTTAGTTCTCTTTTACTTTTGGTACAATCTCCCCAACTCCCATGATCCAAGGGACTGACGATTTCTTGAATTTGTCTTTTATTTACTTTTTCAAATAGTATGTTAACTTACGATTGCAGATAAACCCATGGCAGACAAATGTTTTCACCTTTACCACAATTATCTTTACAAAAAAATCCGTACCACCAAAATCCACAAAATGTTTATCACATCATCTCATATAAGTTTAGAAGAAGATCCTACGGTTATATTCTCAAACGGGGCTAGGGAAAAGACGGGGACATAGACCTCGGGGTCGGGGACAGGGACAGAGGGGTGGAGGTATGGGACATGGGCTGGAGGTTGGGGACCGGGGAGAGGGAAAGAAAGAAAGTTGCTATGTTGCTATTGGACAACGGGTCAGTATACTGGTCGATGTAAAAGAGGGGAAAGAAGCAAAGAAAACGTTGGTGGACAGCGTGGAATAACGAAGCCAGGCGCAGGCACAGGCGGTGTTCACATTAGGTCAAAAAAATAAAAATAAAAAATAAAAATATATAGACCGCTTAAGGATTCCTTCGATGCGAACAGCGCGGGGAACGGCGGCACAAACCAGGCGGGGAATGAAGCCGAGTCCTTGGATAGTGCATCGGACGGCCAGTGCGCACCGAGAAGGACTTGACGAAAGACAGAGGAAGGAAGGGGGACGAATGAAGGAAAAAGAGAGAAGGGTTTAGGGGTTTAGGGTTTAGTGGTGCACCTGCTGTGGAAGTGGTGTTGCTGTTGTGGTTTGCAGTGTTGCGTTGCGTGTGGTGTTGTTGCGCTCGGCGAGCATGCGCTCCGTTGCGTGCTGATCACAGCCAGACTAACTGCCTGCCTGCCTGCCTGCCTGCGCACCTAGAGCGCTTGATTTGGCCACCATGGGCAAGGAAGTGGCGGCCAAGGGGAAGAATCGCAAGAGGAGGTACGAGGCTGTGGAGGCTGCGGAGGCAGCGGATGCGCCCGAGGAGCACACCAACGGCGCTGCGGAGGAGCCCGCGCAGCCGGCAGGGGACGAGGATGGTGCCGGGGAGCCTCTGGTAGACCAGGAGGATGAGAAGGAGAAAGAGGAGGAGCCCGCGGGTGGTAAGAAGAGCAAAAAGATGAAGTTTGACATGGAGACGCTCGGAGGCGGAATCGCGCAGGTGGAGGGGATTATGAGTACCACGGCTTTTGAGTCGTTGCCGGTTTCGGAGCCTACGAAGAATGCGATTAAGGACACCGGGTTTACTCACATGACTGAGGTACGCAATTGTGGTCACAGGGGGTAGTGTTTAGGGTTTCGCCCCGCGGAGTGTTTTGCATAAATAGTCGCGAGGTTTTTCCTTGATTGAGTCCGAGTTTGAGTGGATGATGCTGCAGATTCAAGCTCGGTCCATCCCGCAACTCTTGACTGGTCGCGATGTTCTGGGAGCTGCGAGAACTGGTTCTGGAAAGACACTTTCATTCGTGGTGCCCGCTGTTGAGTTGCTGTTTCATGCTCACTTTATGCCGCGGAACGGAACTGGCGTGATTATCATCTCTCCCACACGCGAGCTGGCTATGCAGGTTAGACGTTCTGTAATTCTGGTTGTTAAAAGTGAATTTCCTCGAGGCCCTTGTCGCTACATTAGTTTTTAAACCTTGTTCCTCTTTCGGTATTCTTGCTGTACTTGTGAGGTGTGCTGAATTTGGACTATTCGTGCAGATTTATGGAGTTGCACGAGACATCCTGAAATATCATAAGCAAACACACGGTATAGTCATGGGAGGGGCTAACAGGAGAACGGAGGCTGAAAAACTGGCGAAGGGAGTGAATTTTTTGGTTGCAACTCCAGGCCGCCTTCTTGATCATCTTCAGAACACGAAGGGTTTTCTGTTCAAGAACCTCAAGGTCAGGAATGGTTATTTTCTAGCTCCATATTGACGGTAGTTATTTGATATGATTGCCGGGATGATTCATGTTATTATGAAGTGTGGAGAATCAGTTGAATGAGATGTACACGTTTTCTTGTCCCCATCATTCCTACGAGAAGATCTCATTTCTGTATTTCTGTATTTCCCTGCAGTGCCTGGTAATTGATGAAGCTGATCGAATCTTGGAAATTGGATTTGAGGAGGAAATGAAGCAAATTATTAAGTTGTTGCCGAAGGATCGGCAAACGGTGCTGTTCTCGGCTACTCAGACTACTAAGGTTTGTACATCATATTCTCACATAACCGCTTGCTGGTGGTTCTTACTGATTTTTTTAAGTATTTGTCAATTTAAAATTCGGTCGGGTCAGTTTTTTGACAAGCATACCATTTGTCCTCTGCAGTACGTATTAATTTTGTGGTTATCCTGCCGCAGGTTGAGGATTTGGCGCGAGTGTCATTTAAGAGGGCTCCTCTATATATTGGCGTAGATGATGGACGGTCGAAGGCCACAGTGGAAGGACTGGAGCAAGGCTACTGTGTGGTGTCGAGTGCAGAACGTTTCTTACTCCTATTCACTTTTTTGAAGAAGAACTTGAAAAAGAAGGTATGTTAAATAAGACAATCTCTTAGTTGCATCCATATTTTGTTGAAAGAGGTTATTTTTACTAGTAATGTTATTTCCAATGTTAAGATCACTGGCGTGTGGTGCCTGGTTATGGTTCTAGGGTTTTAAATGAGCTATTAAACATTTCCATCCAGAATCACAAATTCATTCTTGAATTTTTAAAATCTGATTTTGAAAATTATGATTTAAAGATGTTGCCGGTATGCAGATAATGGTTTTCTTTTCATCTTGCAACTCGGTGAAGTTTCACAGTGAGCTCTTAAACTACATCGACATTCCCTGCCTAGACATTCATGGGAAACAGAAGCAACAGAAGAGAACATCGACGTACTTTGAGTTTTGTAATGCCGAGAAGGGCATCCTCCTCTGTACGGATGTTGCTGCTCGTGGGTTGGACATCCCAGCAGTGGTATGTCTGATGATTAGTTCTTTTATCAGCTTATTATTTGTAGTGGTGTTAGTTCCGTTCCAGATACGTAAATTTCCTCTAATGGTTTTCCATTCCTAAAGCCTGGCATATGATGTTTTGCAGGACTGGATCATTCAATATGATCCTCCCGATGATCCGAGGGTACGAATCTCTTCCAATTTCTGGATACTGCTAGCACATCCTTAATTACATGTTTATGTCGAGATTTATCTTTTTTTTTTTTTTTTTTTTCTCTGTGCTGATATTTGCTGAATGGGTATTTCAGGAGTACATTCACAGAGTGGGTCGAACTGCAAGAGGAGAAGGTTCTCAAGGGCGAGCTCTATTGTTTCTTATTCCGGAAGAGTTGGGCTTCCTTCGCTACCTAAAGGTTAATAGATCTTCTGTCATTTTACATTTTGTCATTTAAGCTTCTCTTGAATGTATTCTTACAAATTCTTCTTGTATGTATATCCTGTCTCTGACTCGTGCATGTCGGGTTTGTGCGTGTTCTATGACTAGAATCGAAGCGATGAAAAACAAGCTAAACAGAGTCTTATTGGACTGTTTGTGCAGGGTGCTAAAGTTCCATTGAATGAGTATGAGTTTCCTTCGAGCAAAATAGCCAACGTGCAGTCACAATTGGTATGAAAGTTAGTCACGAAGAGTTGCAAGGGTTCAATTTGACGCACTTTGCATAAGTCATGTGCTTCTCCCTTTGTTTTCTTGTTTATTCCGAAATGTCAAGTGAGATAGGCACCCTGATGTTGCATTTTGTGGGTTCAGGAGAAGCTTGTGGAAAAGAATTACTATCTTCATCAGTCTGCTCGCGATGCATATCGGTCGTACTTGCTGGCTTACAATTCCCATGCTATGAAGGACATCTTTAATGTCCATCGGTTGGATTTACAAGTAAGCCCTACTCAGTGGTTTTAGTTGAGAATGAGTACTCAAATTTGATATTTACGGTGAACCATAACCATTTGATATATAAATGCTATAAGTTTTCAATCTTAATAAAAAAAATTACCAGTTATGTTTACGATGATCTCTCTTTGAATAGGTAGTATTAATAGTTCTGCTCTCAGTGCAAATTTTCATCAAAAGTAAAAACACGTAGCATTCATAAGTAAGTTAACATTAAATATCAATTTGAGTGTAGTTTCAGTCATAGCTCATTATGTACGAAGATTTCATTTGATTGGATCTTCATTCGCTCTTGATTCCACGAATATTTATTTAATACAGTTCACACTTCACCTTAGTTCAGTCACTGCTGCCAAAAGTTAACCCTTGTGTGGAAAATTAACCTCTTGAGATTTTGAACCCTTTTTGCAGGCGGTGGCTTCATCATTCGGATTCAGCTGTCCTCCAAAGGTGAACCTGAACCTTGACAGTAATGCGGCTAAGTTCCGGAAAAAGGGCCCGAAGACGATTGAGGGTGCCAAGAGCAAGCACGGCTTTAATCCAAGCAATCCTTACGGCAAGAAAGCAGGTGGAGATAAAACCAAGTTCACTCGCTTTTAGATTTGTAGTTTGTTCAGTTAATTCGTTGTTAGGGCTATTTTATTTCAGCGTAAGCTTTGGGGCTTCGCATTAGTGACTAGATATGGCGAGTGTCTGAATGCTTGTCTGGGATTTTCCATATATTCCTTCTGCCGCGACATGTTTTTTATTTGCCGTGGGCATGTGGACGTTCCATTTTTTTGCAGAAGAGTTATAATAGAGTAGCGAGTTCGGATAACGCAGGTCAGTAGAGTGAGAAGGCAGAAAAATGTCGCTCCTTTCCAGCTTAACCCTAAAAGGACGAAGGCATTTTCTGTCCAAAAAAAAAATAGTCCAGTACTGCCACTGTCAAAAAGAGGCTAGAAAATCAAAATTCAAAGTAGAATTTTAGACTTATGATCTTAAACTAGACTTCTATATGTATATGCCAAATTTTTTTGGTTGCAATCCTCCACACGAATATGAAGTGGGAGAAAGTTTTTCTCTCTCTTGCCTGGCAGGGTCAACCCACTTTGACTTACCATATCTTGGAATTTTTACACTAATTCACTCAAATCGTTTACCATTATGATCCACATGGTGTTAGCTATATGTTTCCAAAATTTTAGGTCAAAATGAGGAGTGAAACATCTTGGAATTAGTAGTAATGTGCATGGCGGCACAAAAATGTGACAAAAATTGCAAAAATGGAGTGGAAATTTTTGTTGCATAAAACTTTACATATTTGAGAATCCCAATGGTTCAAACTTGATATTCTTTGTTTTACTAACTTAGGGAAAACAATTGTGTAAAAATAGTAAAACCTTTCATTCTACACAATTTATTGAATTATCCTAGTAGCTTTTAGTTGGGCAGTCTTTGAAAATGGGGATTGTTCATCAAATGATGGGCCACATCATCTCACCTACTCCCTCTAAAAGTTAGGATCCTCAAACTTTTGTTCACACCACAAAAAAAACAACATGGCGGGACCGTGATGGTCCTTAAGCGAGTCCCGCAGCGAGTTGGTGGGCCGAGTCCACATGGAGTCCTTTATATTTAAAAAAAAGGATTTCTAGACTTTTCATGAAGGGTATCTTCGTAGGTCTTCCTTCCACCCATGATTTTGGTTCCCCACCCTTCCTCCACCCTTTGTACCCCTATTTATTGCCCCTCTTTGACACTTATATCGCATCGGTTGACAGGGCTGTCCAAGTGCCCATCGTCCCTACTTTTTACTTTGGGAGGTATTAACTCTAAAACCATGAATCCAATTTTTAAAAAAATATATATCTCGACAAAGCTCTTATGAGGGACTCTCTAGTATAAGATTTTCAATAAAAATAAAATTTAAAAATAAATTTAGATATTTGCCCAAAATCTAAAACGTCCTTCCAAGGACATTTGGTCGTTTAGGAGTTAACTTGTTTCACTAGGAGGTGCTCTATCATAGTGACTAGTAAGATGCATTTTGTGGAAGTTCCTCATTGGATACTACATTAGTAGTATACACTAAACACAAACCACTACATAAAATGCAAAAATGATGTTCAATGTAGTATATACTAAACATGAACCACTATACTAAATGCAGACTACACATTTAGTATAGTGACAAAATCATACACTAAATGCCAACTATTACAATAATTGTCAATTCCTCTAAACATTGCAATACAAAAAAATTGACTTGTTGACATTTAGTATAGAGAATTGATTGGATATGTACTACACCTTTATGGTATAAATGCAATATATACTAAAAATAGTATAATATATTGAATACAATATTGTAATCCTTACAATATTATCAAAAATACCCCATATATGATATAGTATATAAAGTATACACATAATGCATATTATTAGAAGTATGTGTATTTTATATAGTATATAAAATATAGTATAAAATTTTATAAAAATACTACAAAAATACTTTTAAAATATAATAATAATATATAAATACTATAAATAATACATACATAATTGTATGTGTTGTACAATTTCAATAAACACCAAATGTCATATGTTTATTATTATAAATTACTAGTGGAACCCCTGTTGTAACCAACGGGCCAAGGGCAATCTTGAGTTAAACAAATATATGTAGATGAAAACTATAAATTTTGGATTAAGAACTGCCTATAGCGTATTGAGAAAAGAAGCTCAATGCTCTCCGTAATCAAAAGAATCTGTGGAACCAATGTACAATTAATCTAGTGCCATTGTATAATCCATATGATGCATACAAATTGTGGAGAAGCATCATGGGTGTATTTATAATTTACTATATATCCATTATTTACTTTAGATACCCCATACTTACTTCATATACTCCATAGTTTCATCCAAATAAATTCTATATTTAAAAAACATTATTTTTGGATTATATATAGCACTTATTTTTTAATATTTGGTGCATTATGGTATTTGAAAACTTAATAATTTTTTTATCATATCCAAATTCTAATGAAAGGACACATTCAAAGAATTCCTCCAAAGGGCACATATGGAGGATTCTTTAAAGGGCCCATCCAAAAAACAAAGTGATTCCTCCAAAAGGCTTTGTCATCCGGAAATGTGCCAAGAACCAGTAGGTGAAAGTTGTTTGTTGCGGAACCTGCGGATGTTCCGGACAGATTATTTTTTGTTGTAGATATAGATATATATTATATATACTATATACTACATATACCATAGATACTATATATAGAATATATTCCATAGATACCATATATAGCACATATATCACATAGATTATTTAAATTTGTGATATATATAGTATTTTTACTATATATTATAAGATGTGTAGGCTTCTTACATCTTGTACAAGTTTGCAATTACTTTGAGATGGAGATATGTACTCAATAGAGTTTTTTTGAATGTAAAGTTAGGTGACTCCACATGTCACTCCAAAATCTTTTAGTCTCATATTAGTAACAGGGACTACATACACATGGTGACTTGGTTTGGGAAAGGTGTAGGGGGACCACTGGTTTGGAAATTTGGAGAAGCATAAATTTAGTAGTTTAAATTGGCCCAATAGCATTGATTGCCATTACTACTCCTACATTATATTGGCTCATAAAAGGGAGTTTTTTTCCTTTACATTTCATCAATACGTAATTGCACGTTTGATCTATTTCGGTGCATAAATAAATCCCACCCTAATTATGTCTCCTCTCTTTCATCTTTGGAAAGCACTTTTAGAAAAACTCTAATGTGATACACACTACTTTAATTGAAATGAATGGAAAACTAAACTTTAAGTAATTTTCTTGGTCAAAGTTATTACCATACAATAAATTTTCCACCCTCACTAATTGAAAAACAATGAAATTTGGAAAGTGCATTTGTACAATTAGTCTCTCACACACTATTAGCTATAATAAGTGTAGTGACCCCTACAGGTGCGGCCCCGTTTAGATCACATCTTGTTTCAGCTGGGCCCGCATCTCCCATGCCTTCTTCCTTGCCCGGTCTCCCTACCCGCACTTGCATTTGAACTCTCTTCATTGAGAATCCATCCCCAAATTGAAGTAGGCTGCCAAAGATTCACAGGAGATCATGGAGGATACAAAAGACTCTCTAGATGATGATGATGATGATAAGGTAGTGAACAAATATACTTGGATGAGACATGTCCATCATGTCCATCATTGGGGAGCATTCAATTAATAAGAAACTTACTCACAACCAATTTTGTATCCTCCACGATCTCCTATAAATATTTGGCAGCCAACTTCAATTTGGGGATGGATTCCAAATGAAAAGAGTTCAAATGCAAGTGCGGGTAGGGAGACCGGGAAGTGAAGAAGACGTGGGAGGGGCATGGCCCAACTTAAAGAAGATGTGATCTAGCCAAATATTCATGGAGAGTAAAAACATATAGCATTTCTAAATCATACAATGTGCCTGCACTAAAACATAAAATTAAGTGTAGCATGATGTATCAAACCATAGAGTTTTATTTGAGATGAATGAGAAACACATCCCAGATGTCCCGTAAAACATGTAGACTCGGGTGAACCATTGATTGGATCAGTGCAACATTTGGAATTACAGAATAATCGGGCCATGTAACTGACAAGACATTTGATATCAGCACACGAGTGCACAGGGCTGAAAGGAAGCATGCCTGAAAGAGTAGTGGACCGGGTACAATTTGCACGAAAAATTGAGCGAATAAACTCATTATGTTCGACTTGACATTCCTACCTCACTAAACAAATTAATAAGGAGTAAATGCTCGAGAATGTGCACTCAACATGTACTTACTGTAAGTTTCTAGTGTGTGGATAAACAGCAGATGTGCAGTTCCTGCACATGAATGCATCTAAGCAACTTTGGAACAAGCTTCGACGACATACATCTCGTGTGTATACAAAGGATTTGCGGCAGTCGATTGTCAAGAAATCCTGGATGTTATCTCCAAGGGTTAGGGCAAGCTTGTCCTACAGTTCACTGCCAGGAGATTCTGTAGCAAGGACCTCCGCTGGGAGAGTGGTGACGGCGTGCCTCGACAGGAGAGGTCTATACGCCGCAAACTGCACCTCCCCTCGGCACGCATTCCGTATGGCCCGCGGACACTCGATCACCGTCGCCGCCTCCTTGCCCACGCAGATATACACCTGGTGCAGCTGCCGGTTCCCCTCGGGATCCTTGTTGCACTCCACCTGCGGAGCGTGCCCCAGCAAAGCCCTCAGTGCGCTCTCCACCTCTTCCACGGCGTACAAGCGGTCGTCGGGGACGATCCCGGCGTGTGCAAGCGTGGCGGTGACGTCGTAGCGCGTGGAGAGGGCGAGGGAGGCCTCGAAGTAGCGGCGCTGCGTGAGGCCCGAGCAGGTGCCGTGCTTAGCCCACTCGTGGCGCCAGAAGTCGGAGTTGGATCTCGTGGAAGTGCAGGCTAAGGTGCCCCACGACCTGTGAAGGTGGTGCAGTACCTCGGAAAGCTGCAACCAGAATAAGCTTGTTAGAGGCGCGAAAACCTACACCCTAGTCCTAATTAGGCTCACAGGCCCTCGAGTGTACCTCGCTTGAATTGAAGGGCTCGTTGCTGTGGCAATAAGTTGGATAGGTGCCGTCGTTGCGGTTGGGCCAGAGGCCGTGGATGCCGAAGAAAGGGCCCGGCTCGCCTGTCACCGGGAAGCAGCACCCCTTCTTGGTGTCGCAGTACGATCCCGGCCACTACCACCACCATTCAGGGGTTAATCTGATTCCAACGAGCAATGGAAGAAGCTCAATCGCCTCACTTAGGGTTTCGACTGAGCGGATCAGTACCTGTTGCACCATAAGAAAGTAGTCGAAGCTGCTGTTGTTGTCGGATTTGCGTCGGGAAGCGCGGTCTCTTCTACGAAACGACTTGGATTCGGCATCGTCTCCTAACTCTGCAACAATTAGAAGAAACGCGAGCGCCAGCAGCTTCAAATGCATGGTCCACGAGACGGCAGTACTACTGCTCACGCAAGTGAAATCAGCGGCAATGTTGAAACCCTAATGTTGCTGCAAGAAGTCATCCATGGGCACACTAATTGCCACGCACACGTCGTACTACTACAGCTTCTTCTCAGGGATATAGATGACATACAGCCTTCACGCCGCTTCTGGATCCGCAATACGCTTCTGTTATACAAGCACGTCACATTGACCGCACTCATGTGCAAATTCGTCAACAAGAAGGTCAGGGCCACAAACGACGACGACGACGATGCTCCAGAAGCCCTTCTCAAGCCTGTTCTGTCCACAACGTCATAGCAATTGACTTTGTTGGTTCACTCATGTTGCTACGAAGGAGCTTTTTTCTTGCTTTCCAAGATGATGATGATTGTTCAGTAACATGGGACACATTTATTGAGGAAGAAAGGAGTCTCGGACACGCTTTTCTTGTGCAGTCCGGACAGGAGAGCATCGTCCCCTAGCATATGCTCAGCCTGTTGGATTTCGCAGCCATGGCAGGGTTACTCTAGATCAAAAGTTCACAGTTTGAGTTTCTGAAGAGTTCTGCGTGAATTCACGAGATACTACTCCACTCCGGCAGAAGGTACTTACTGACTTAAGCACTGCAGGGTATGGTTGTGATATTGGCGTAAGATGGGTGGTTTTGTGCTAATCAAGGGGTTTGTTAGGGTTTAAGACGACGTGAGGGTTCCTGATGTGCACTCATTTGTTGATGCGTATTGACTAGGGTGTGCGTGATTAGTCTTTTCCTTGGAGGAATGGCTTCTTCAAAGACAGTGGTAGCGGCTGCTCTGATGGTCATGTGGAGCATATTGTGCGCCGGTGCAGTGGCCCAGGATTTCGACTTCTTCTACTTCGTGCAACAGGTGAGAGGGTGGTGTTTCGTTCTAAGGCAAGAGAGCTATGTCACAATAGAGTCCTTATAACTTAGGGTGTGTTGCCTGAGAGGGTTGTCAAGTGCAAGGGGTTGTCAAGTTCAGTCACAGGTTCCTCAAGTGCTGCACTATTCAGCCAACATTTCACTAATCAGCTGGAGGAGAGAGAGGAGACAATGTCAGACCAACACTCTACAAACTAAATGAAGGTTACAAAAGACCGGATGGACCATGTGAATCTATGGCTCTTTTCTAATAACTCGAATACTCAGTTATTGTTCTACTGATGGTCTCCATTTGTTTTTTTCCCCTTTTTCTTTTTGCAGTGGCCAGGTTCGTATTGCGACACAAGGCAGGGATGCTGTTTTCCGCTGAGCAGCAGCCCGAAGCCGGTGTTCGGCATCCATGGGCTGTGGCCCAACTTTAACGACGGCTCCTACCCTGCTTCCTGCGGCAACGAGCCTTTCAACCCTCAGGAGGTAATTCACCATGCTTGTAACCATGATTTTTATACCACCAAGACATCCAAGATAGATCTCGAATCTGTTCTCATTTTGAAAATGGCTCAGGATGCTTTTCCTAATGAAATCAATACTTGTACACCCCAGTATACTCTGTCAGTAGAGTAACCCATTCTTGTACACACATCATCCACCGATCACCTAATCCTGTTCCATTCCATAATCTAACGCAACTGAATCAGGAGTGCTGCCACAGGTTGATTTAATGCTCTACCTTCAAATCTGCCGGGTCTCATCCTTTCCCCTTTTTAAACCTAAGTCGTGTTTTGCATTAAAAAGAAAGAGAGGGATATAAATTCATCCTAACCAGGTTTCTTTACCGTTTCCTCGGCCTGCCATCCAAGTCATCTTGACACGACTGTGGCGTGTTCAGGTGGAGGATGTGGTGCAGAAGATGGACAATGACTGGGGGTCGCTGGCGTGCCCGTCCAGCGACAGCCAGAGCTTCTGGAACCATGAGTGGAGCAAGCACGGCACTTGCTCGGGCTTGAGCCAGCACGGCTACTTCGAGTCTGCCATCGACCTCTACGGCAACTACGACATCACCGCTGCCCTCGCCAATGCAGGTACAGGGAATGTTGTCCACATGAAGCTGAAACCGGAAGAGCATGCAGGAGTTTCAGAGCTTTGCCTGACTTTGTAGCTCTATATATTGCTCTATATATTGCTTGTCGAGGAGTTACCAGGCTGGTTCAGCATCTATTCGCTCGTTAGGATTGATTCAACTGCGTTGATTTGTGTGTGCAGGCATAGTTCCAAACGGTTCTCATTACCAAATCGAGGACATCCGGAGGGCCATCGGCATCGCCCTGAATGGCCACCTTCCAGGAGTGGAGTGCAACAAGGACGAGCAGGGCAACAAGCAGCTGTACCAGGTGTACATTTGCGTGGCCACGGATGGGTCCACTCTCATCGAGTGCCCCATATTCCCTAGGAACCAGTGCAAGGGCTTGGTGGAGTTTCCGGTCTTCGACCCTGCAGCGATGAAGAGCAGCCTCTGATCTCATTTTCATGCAGATTGTTCTGATCATTGGTCACGGGTTCTGGAATGTGTTCTAATTTTATACCGCCAACCTTTTGTGGAACAGACACTTTGTTCATGCCGGATTATTTTGGAGACCGGAGTTCTTGTTCGTTCTCGTTGGATTGTAGTTTCAACAATTATATGTGAACAAGCGGTTGGCAGCATTCCAACATAATGATCTGCGTTTGGCAGACGAACGTTTCCAAATCCTGAGAGAATGTTCTGAACCATATTATGAGGTGTTCCTGAGAATTTTTTCTTGCCTGTGAATATATGGACGTATAAACACATGTCTGCAATTCTGTTTAGTCATTGTTGAAAATGTGTGCATAATTTTGTCACTACGATGTAAGACGAAAAATCGTCTCACCAAAGTCTGGTGCGTCTTATTGCAACAAGAGATGCATCACATTTTCGTTTTATCGCTGCATGCTAGAATATGGACGCCAAGTTCATGATGCAAACTCCAACCATTGTTTATGTTGATTTCTGGTGCGGGAGGGCCACGAGTTCCGGCCTCGCGTGCCTGGCGCTCTCCACCGACACCGAGGTAACTCACCGACTCACCCCATGACTTCACTTCTACATCAATTTTTGGATGGCTTGAATGAAGTCAAAGCACTTACTTCTTTCTCTCAAAGCAAACACCAATTATACAACTCTGTATACACTACTTTCACACATGATGAATTTGACATCAACGATGGTTCACTCTACAGATTCCTGGCAGCAAACATTCACCACACTCCAAGAAAGAGAAGGCGGAGGAGAAGGAGGCTCCTTCAACAGCGCCAGCAGAGCCAGCAGAGAGAGGGAAGAAAAGGAGAAAGGCGAAGCCGGAATACTTCTTACTGAAGAATGTTCAATTCAATACATACAGTATGTACACTCGCGGGAAGCTTTAGAAACAACACGCCGTTTGTAGCTAAACTATGATCAGGAACGTTTGGGCTATTCCTGATCATAGTTTAGCTATAACACCTTTAATTATTAGCCTGTATTATAGTTCCTGATCTGAGAATCTACTATTTTATTGCAGGTGGCAAGCTTGTGATCACCTGCAAAAGACCAGATTCCAGAAGAAGAATTTGAGAACTTTAGAAGCTTGCTAACTATTTACTAGTATTATCAAACCTGATGACAAACAGGTCAGGTACCTTGAAGCTGTGGCCATGGTCGATCACAAACTGCTGCCTCTTTGTGGAATAGTACATTTCTGTCAATCAGGAACGACAATGATGAGTTCGAAGAGAAGGTGTTCATTCAGCAAACTTGTTGATAACAGTCAATGACGACTTAATTGAGTGTCGGTGGAAACCAATGAATAGAAGAACGCGTTGAACTCCTCGGCACCTCCTACCATACGGTCCTTAGGTTTCCCCTAAATTATGTCATTCGCATAATTGTTATTAGAAAGGGTTGTCTTTCTGAAGTGCAAAATAGGGGTGTTATTGAAGAAACCCTCACCTTTACTCGGGCATGTCGAAATTCTTCACGTGATTTTGCCGAGTTTACTAACACCTTCAATGTACACATTCAATAAACTCTCCAAAAAATTAATTGGACAAAGAATAGCATTTCTTTATCTAATATCATGCATTCAAAATCATCCAAGAAGCCACATTTTGGATCCTCAAACATTCCAAGGTTAACAGGGACATGCGACAGGGTCTGGAACAAGTGATAATAAGGAAGTTTCAGTGCATCCATCAGTAATAACACAAAACTTCGGTAGACAAAACATCTCATATTTTCACTTCAGAATCACAATCTTGTATCCCAAAGGTCAAGGGCTTACTAGTATGTACGGGACATACTCGGCCTATACTAAAAGTACTGAAACCCAATTCGCGTTCTCAAATCAACAAAACAAATCTTCCCAAATCAAGTTTCCGCAAAGTCTGGATGCAAAATGAACTAACTAGGTAAACGCGAGATTCATTCAGGCTAATGAATCCTCACCTCCGAAATTCTGAAAGCGAGAAAAGAGCTAGAGATAAACTACACCCAGGCAACAAATGTGGGGCTAGAGGTTCCACTTAGTTTCACCAAGACCTGTACATTATTACTCCCCTATTCACAGAAAGGAAAAGCTATCCAAAAAGCCATTACCGTTAACTTGAGAAAGAGGCTGGGGTATTGTAACGTACACCACCTGTTTCCAACCCAACCAACCACTTTAGGTGAGCATACATCTATGATTCTTACCGTCCTGGGAAATTGGTTCATAGGTTAATATCGAAACTTGGTAATAGTGTTACTACAAAAGAAAATTTCAAAACATCTACATAAATGATGAGGGTGTTCGCTCTCACATGAGAGTTTAGTCTCAAATATCATGCAAGACAAACAACTTACTGCTACACCCACTCCCTAAGATGATTATAAAAATAAATAAAAATTGATGAACGTTTAGTGCACATGGGAATAGCATGCAGGAGTTGTGCTAAAACCAGGTCCCTTGCAACCAATCATAAACGAAACTTGAGCCTATAATTTTAATCCACAGATTGGGTAGGGGAGATTGCTTACCTTAGTTTTGTATTTAAGCATAGCCCTTGTGGCCAGAGTCCCGTTTGGAATTCCGGTAGGCGCAGCAGCCACAGGAGTAGACGAAGATGAGGAACACCAGCACAATGATATTAGCCACGGCCACCTTGCGCCAATTGGACTTGACGTTTTGCAGCACTCCTCCACGGCACGAGTTGCAATCCGTGCATAGCACCTTCTGGTCGTTGCTCCATAACTTGCAGTCCGAGTCCACTGCGTTCGCGGCCGGGGTTCCAGTCCAGGACGTGGCGTTCACGAACGTGAACTGGCAAGCCGTCGGGGGCTTGCAGCATCCAGACTGCAAAAAAGAGAGCATACTTGTCAGATATACAGGTAACTTCACACCGCTCTTAGTCCACAAAAGATGGCATCCAATAGAGATTTCAAACTCACTGCTGACTACCGCGATAGAGTTATCTAAAATGAAGTCTCTGCGCCAATCAGCCAATTTAATATTCACGTTACATCAAGGGCACAATTTAGATCATCATGATGCTCAACATGACATGTGAGATCTGAAGATGAGAATGAAAGCAAAAAGTACGTACCTCGAGAGGCGTGAGACTGGCTTTGTCGAAGGCAGCTTGCGTGGGATACTTGGGCCCCAAATCATTGCACACCTTAGAATCCGCAATACAGCTCTTGATCTTGGACCAGTACGTGGGGTCCTCGACCCGCTTCTGCAACCACGTGGAGTAATCCCCGAGGCGGTAATCCTTGTACCCCTTCCCGGAGACCGCATTACCCGCGCCGGAGTTGGTGACCACGAACGCGAAGATGGTGAAGCAGAAGAGCAGCAGGATGAGCACGAACATCACGAAGAGGTAGAGCAGCAGCAAGAACTTCTTGTCGCACCAAGCGCCGATCATGCCCGCTAGAGAAACTAAGAGGATGAAGACGCCCAGGGCGATGACCGGGTACTGCAGGAAGCGCACGCAGACGGTGTCCTGCGTCTTGGACAGCCACACGCCCACGGCGATGATCGGGATGGAAAGGATGAAGGTCGCCAGGTTCAGGAACCCGGTCAATAAATTGCTGCACCCCATGGTTGAGCGCTCAAAATGTCCGCCCTGTGAAATACACCTCTTCACCTTCTTCAAAGCACTACGCCACACTGCAAAACGGCACCACCAACGCGTCAGCTGTAGCGCCTCAAATCAACACCCATCCTCAACTCCACCACCAGACCCTCCCTAAAAGCGTAAACACGTCAGGACATCTCGGAAAACATGTGGAAAACAACGCCAGCTCTCCCCAAAATTTAGCTCACAATGTAGGCTAAAACACATCAAAACATGTGAAAACAACACCCATCCCCAACTTCCCGCCAAATTCATCTCCAAACTCTCTCTCCCCAAGCCACAAAAAGCTAAAACACCTCCAAGCAAAATAAACAGCAATGGACCCACTAACTCAACAAACCTTCAAACCGTTGCTTCCTTCTCCAACCCACTGATATTTCCCCGAAAGGCAACTACACACAACAAGCAATGATAAGGTTGAAATGGACGAGGTGATACAATATGAGGGCTATTTGACCTTGAACACGCACAAATTGGCCGCGGCTTAAGTCGGCTGCCCCACTAAATTAACTCAACTCCCCACACGCTCGTCGAAGGTGCCGGTCATCTGCGTCGCCGACCCAGTCATGAGACTTTGGCGTCGCCGGGGCGCGTCCCCGGCCGTGTCCTGGGTTCGTGTTCCGGACATTTGAGGCCGTCGATGTGACCACAGATCCTTCAGAGCCGTCGGATTTACAGTCGGCATTTGGGGATGTGGGTTGCGACGGGGTCTGGTTGGTGGGACCCGCGGGTGGGCTGCTGTTTCGGGCCGTGGGATGACGCCGAAGGATCGAGTCCTTTGGGTGAATCGAGAGGGTCCGCGTAGACCGGTGGGTGGGAAGGGCGGGTGGGCTGGGTAACGGACATCTCCAGAGTCCACACAGTGGTACAGGATCTATGAATTTCTGTTGATTTGGGGTTGGATTTGGGAATTTGGGGTCCCCGTTATTTCTGGACTTTTCAAAACACGCTTCTTGTTATGCTTCACGAAATTCTGGTTGTCGTTCATGATAGTGAATTGGGAGGTTTCCAAGAGAATCAGTACTGTAGTTTTTCTCTATTTTCATGAGTGATTTGTTATTGTGATACCCTAGGGCCTGCACATGGGTTGGAAATTCTTGTTTTCATCGTATATATATATATATATATATATATATATATATATATAATCTAGTGTGGAATGATGTGTTTTAAGTTGAAAATCAATTATTTGGCACGTGAGAGTGGTGTCCACCCCTAATATACCATAAAGTCATGATTTTACACGAAAATTATACAATAGACTGGATCAAACCCTAGTATCTCAAACGTTATTCTAATTCAGTCAGCACTTTGTTTCTTTCATTTCTTTTTTTTCTTTTTTAACAACTATGTCCACACTATTTGGCTGACCTTATTCTAATTGTAGTATCTCCACATGCACCACTCCACAAAAAAATTCAAAAAAGTGTTGAATTTGAACTGAACAGTAGGCTCTTTATTCTAAACCAAAAATGATTATATTTTAATTTATTTTTTTGGGTTTCATGAAAAGATGAGTGAATGAATTTTCTATTTTTAGACACGACGGGTTGAAGAAAGCTCCGTCTACCCATTTCCGAGAGTCTGCTATTGACCGCTTTTCCGGGCAGGGCAGGGCAGGGCAGGCACACAAAGGCAGACTGACCACCTCAAGTTGCGGGAGCGAGTTGGTTGAGCCCGCAATTTTATGCGCTGTTGAAGTGAATGTAGCATAAAAGGAGTGCAGGTAAAGAGCGCAGTAATAAGACGCCATGTCCATGATTTGGGTGGATGTTTGACTCTTGTACCAAGTTTGCAGGTATACGGTACCTCTGAGCTATGAAGACAAATCCCCCCCCCCCCCAACTTGCCGCACCGTATCAAGCGGATGTCAACCAAAACTTACTAAATTGTGTTCGATCGTGTGCAGCACAGCACTACAGTTCTCGGTGGAGGTCCACACCATCTATGAATCTGTTCGATCGTGTGGTGTGGGCAGGCGTAGCTGCAGCATTATTCGGCGGAGGACCATGGCTACCGACCACTGGAGCTCGTGCTGTGCAGTTGCACTAGAATCACAAATAAGTTACTTGTCATATTTCCCTCGTTTGGCTTCATTGAAAGTTTCAAATGTCACCAACTGTTCCGCTTTCCTGTTTACATGTCCTACCATTTTAGTTCTGTCATACCATTTATCATGGATTGCTTCGTCCATGACATTCGTTAGCTAGATAAGTCATCCCATCCCCTTCCTGAAAGTGATAGTTATTGGTTAGGGTATGATTCAGTTGTTCCTAGAGGTCATTATCAACTAAAGCTGAACACGAGAAAAGTGTTGATCTGATGGATTTCACAACTTAGGACCAAGGACCAAACTCCATCCATAACCAAACTATGCTAAGAGGCCAAGTTTTGGCATTGAAAATTAAAAAAACATTAAAAACATGCAATTTGAGTCTTTCCACTGTGAAGCCCCAAGAGCCAAGTTGAGGGTTGTGGTCCATGCCATTTGGCAAATCCCAAGTTAATTTTTAGTGCCAAGCAGGTCCCAATTTCCTATAAATTTTTTCCTCTCTCTTACTTCCTTTAGTCATGGAGCTTAGAAGAGAACACATTTTTAGTCTTACATGTCAAGAAAATGGCCAAAATGTGTTGTTTCTCAAAAGATTTTAGCACAAGCACCGATATTGTAGTTGTACAACATCAATAAAGGAGAATAGGTGAGAAAGTTACTCATGGTGGATAGAGCCCTTAAAATGACATGGGAGAGACTAGAGCTCCCATTTCTACGGTGAAATAGCTTAATATGCGCACCTAAGAGAAAGAGGAGTTTGGAGACAAAAGCACAAGCAAAGGTAAATTCAAGTGATCTAGGTAAAGTTCCAGGTAAAAAGTTATCTAAAATATTTAGCTAAAAGATTTTGGGTAAAGAAAGTTAAGAAAAAAATTATGAAAAAGAACCAAATAAAAAATCCAGGTAAACATCTTGTGTAAATTAATGTAGGTTAATAAATCCATATACAAAGGATTAGCCATTTCAATCTTATGGCTAAGATCTTATCAAATTTTTGGTATTTTTATTATAATACAATTTGGGTTACCATTCTTGTTCCACCTAAATTTTTCTTTAGATGTCAAAATCTTGGCGCCAAAATTCTCATAATTGTTGCCATATATGCATTTTGGACATAATTAGCCTTTGGTCCTTGGTCCCTATTGTAAAGCTCCAAGGGCCTACTTCAAACTCTAGACAAATCAAATTTGTTAGAGTCGCTCAACTTCTAGACCTTGGTCCCTAGTGTGTAAGCCCCCTTGCTCTTGTCTTTGTTCTCCCTTTCCTAATTTATTCCCCCCTTGATTGCATTTAGGACTAAGATACAATTTGAAATTATTATCATGTGCATGTAGACTTGTGTTTGAAGTTTGAATTTTAGGTCTTCCAACTTCATACATGATTTAGACTTTGTGTTCAGACTTTTATTTAACACATTATTTTGTTACAAAGGAGTACCACCATGGCCCAATATTTGTAAACCAAATGGATTATTTGGTACCTTGTTGTGAAAACATCATTTATGACATTTTCATATTCCATGTAATATTTTCGCATATAAATGATTTTTTTTGAAAGTGAAAGGGGTCACCCTGCTTGTCATCTTGTACTTTATGGTTATAGGTTAGTATATGGGAATATATGAAGAGGATGACTTGGCTTGAAAATGAAATGGGAAAACTATTGGTCAAATCTTTGCAATCTTTGGGCATCCTCAATGCACACACGCAATATCCACCTTGAACCGCAACATTTAGTCAGGCGTAGTGAAGCAGGAACATGAATTGGGGAAGGATGGAGGGAACGATGCGTCAACGCAACACGACCTTGTACAATAGGGTGACATTCAAATTGGCCGTTTAGTAGTTCCAGGGATAGTGTCCTACACTGCTGCCAACTTTGACACCCTCCCCAAAGCTGAGAAATTGTTATTTTACCATGAAAATTTGGGGACAACATCATCTTTATGTTGAAAACATGCATAAAAAATTTCAAGTCCAGGAGACTTATACAAAAAAACTTATGCAAGATCTACCAACATGGGATAGCTGTGAGAAAAGTGTCACAGCTGCCAACTTTGACACCCTCCCAAGAATTGAGGAAATTTTTTTGCCCATGAAATTTTTGGAGCAAAAACATTTTTATGTTGTTTGCATGTGTGGAAAATTTCAAGTCCAAAAGACCCATACAAAAAATAATATTCCAAATCTACCAACATGTGTAGTTTTGAGAAACAAAGGGGAAAACCATTTTACTACTTCCAACTTTGACGCCCTCCTTAGGATTGAGTTTTTGTTGATACATAGTGAAATTTTTGGCACAAGATCATCTCTACGCTGGTAACATGTGAGATAAATTTCAAAGCCAAAAGATGTACACCAAAAAGTTATTCCATATCTACCAACGTGTATGTCCTCCATTAGCGTCAATCACTGCTAGTAACCTAGAGGGCATAGAATGACATAGTTGAAGGAACTTTGTACCATTGACTAACTTCCACTCTCTTTCAAGAACTACCTTCAACACATCTAAGCTTCTAGGGCATTGTTTGCCATGTTGCATAACATCTTTTAACATCCTCCAAACGTTCTCGATTCGATTGAGATCGGGAGAGTTTGCACGCTAGTTGAGCTTTTCGAGAAGGTGGCTTTGTCTCCATTCTTCACATATTTTGCTCCAATGGACGGGTGCCCCATCTTCCATAAGCACTCCTTGTGGAATTTGACCCATGAAATGAACCAATTTGGCATCGTAAACCACTTCTATAAAATCCTTAGGAGAACGTTGACCTTTAGGCATAAAGACAAGTTCTGATTTTTGTCCTCCGGAAAATGCGCCCCAAATCATTAAAGAAGTCCTTCCACTTTTAAAAGTAGGAGCTAGACAACTTGATGAATAACGCTCGTATGCACTTCTCCAAACATGAATTTGCCGAGAATTTTTTCCAATTTCAAAAGTAGATTCATTTGTCCAAACAACACGCTCCCACTCTTTTGCACTCCATCCACGGTACTTCTGAGCAAAAGCTAATCGTTGAGACATGTGACGAGGTGTCAAAAAAGGTTTTTTGACTGCAATTCGACTAAAAATGTCATTTTTATGTAAGACCCTTTGAATAATACGTCTACACACTTGAGTAGGACATGCATTGGTAATCTCTGAGAGTGAAGAGCAACGATGAATTTTTGAGTAATGCACAATACTACGAACATCTCTATCTCTAAGCTTTTTAGCGTGACTTCCACCGCAAGGTTTGCGCTTGTAGGTTCCATCTTCTCTAAATGTTTTTACTAACCTTGTAACTGTTCTAATAGGAACTCTAATAGTAGCTGCAATTTGAACTCCTGTAAATCCTCCCTCACTCAAACCTATGATGCGAGCACGAATTTCATCTGAAATTGCCATCATAAACTTATAGAGTGCGTGATGCTAGCTACAACAGTAGAGTAGGGGTTAGAGCAGAGCAAGGGGGAGAGAAGGGGGTCAAGGGGCTAGAGCAGAGCAAAGGGGGTTGCAGGATTGACACGTAACAATTGGCAGAGGAAGGAGAACAGAGCTGGAGCAGAGCAAGGGGGAGAGAAGGGAGCCAAGGCGCTGGAGCAGAGAGGAGAGAGAAGGGTCGCCAAAACACAAGCCCATATGCATACATGAAAAATCGTTTTGCTCTTAATCACTCATCATGTATGCCTAATGTGAATCAACACTCATGCATCCTACAATACAACACTCTCTGTTTTGAGGATTGTCTCAACATTCAGTCTATCACAAATCACACACACCATTCCCTTTACATAGTGTTCAATAGATATTTAGAAGAAAAAATTTGTCGTGTGTCTAATGCACACTTTATGGCCAAGTGGATTCTTCTGCATGGAACACCTCTTCACTTCTTCATTTAGATGTTATTGATCTTTTTGAGAAGCATTTATGTTTGGTGGCTTACTCACATGATTGAGTTCAATGGAAAAGCATGAGGTGTCAAAGATATTTTGACATTTTCAATATGACCTTCAAATTGTTTATCATAGTTACACATGTTGATAGATATGGAATAACCTTTTTTTATGTATGTCTTTTGGCTTTGAAATTTATCCCACATGTTACCAGCGTAGAGATGATCTTGTGCCAAAAATTTCATTATGTATCAACAAAAACTCAATCCTAAGGAGGGCGTCAAAGTTGGAAGTAGTAAAATGGTTTTCCCCTTTGTTTCTCAAAACTACACATGTTGGTAGATTTGGAATATTATTTTTTGTATGGGTCTTTTGGACTTGAAATTTTCCACACATGCAAACAACATAAAAATGTTTTTGCTCCAAAAATTTCATGGGCAAAAAAATTTCCTCAATTCTTGGGAGGGTGTCAAAGTTGGCAGCTGTGACACTTTTCTCACAGCTATCCCATGTTGGTAGATCTTGCATAAGTTTTTTTGTATAAGTCTCCTGGACTTGAAATTTTTTATGCATGTTTTCAACATAAAGATGATGTTGTCCCCAAATTTTCATGGTAAAATAACAATTTCTCAGCTTTGGGGAGGGTGTCAAAGTTGGCAGCAGTGTAGGACACTATCCCTGGAACTGCTAAACGGCCAATTTGAATGTCACCCTATTGTACAAACGTTTCACACCTTCAATAGCTACTTCACTTGCAACGTGGCAGCAAGACCAAACAACAAGGAATAGAATCAATGCCTAAAATTGTGGCTCTTTTATTCTCGAAGAGATGTTTAGGTCTCTCAAAGGGTGGCAAATGTAGCGTGTGGGAGGCCAAACTTAGCAAGCTCTATAATGTTCAGGGTTTGTTTATGGATGGGTTTGGGTTGGGTTTGGTTCAATCGTGAAAAGTTTAGTGCCATGGACTTATTCAAGGGATGCATTAAGGACCTCAACATCTCTCTGTACTTGTAGTCTTGTCAAAGTCAACTGTAACAAAGCACTATTTCTAGGTGAGAGTTGCACAAAGCTTTGCGACTTGAGGCACGCCACCCTTCATTTGTTGCGGGCTTGCAACATCTCCTTCCACTTTCAAATTCAGGGTCGATTTACACGGCATGCATTGAGGACGTCCTTAGATTACTTTGGGGGAACTTTAGTTTAAATTTGGTAGGGCCAAAGAGCATTGATTGCCATGCATTACATAGGTGCTAGAAGAGGCATTTCATTACTCACCCTCTCTTTCTTTCCACATGTAAATCTCACCCTGCCTTTTCCATTTCTTTCTGCTTTAGGAAGGACTTTTTGGAAAACTTTAATGTGTATGTGTGTGTTTTGTGTTTGGTGGCGAAACAAACAGAAATTGTACTTTTTCATACTGGGCCTCTTTTAGAAGTCAGAGGACCACTTACAATGTGTTTGATCACGTGTAAATTGTGAATTATAAAGCCAAGATTGCCAAGGGATGTAAAATTCTACATTGTAATATTGAATTCCAGGATTTACTTACAAAATTCAGAATTTGGAATGAATTAGTACAAAATTTGGATTCCACAAACTCAAGTATTTCAAAAGAAATAGTATGGGAAAATTGCAAAAAAGTACAAGACACTTGATAATCTTTATCGAACAAGAGTGATGGTGACTTAATTCAACTTAAATCAAACTCTCAATGGTTTCTTTTCAAAATGATAATTTTTGAAAAAGTGATTGCCCATCCGAACATTAAATTATTGTAAACACAATAAATGCATTAAATTATTTATTTATGCAATTTATTTATTGCCAGGTTATAAAATAATCTCGTATTTTATGTTTTGTCACAAATGAAATGATCACTTTTTGCAAAATGGATTTAGATGATTTAGAACCATCAAAGCATCAGTGAAAATAGCATATTCAACTAGTGTTTCCATATTTGTCTTCAATCTTCTCTATATTTGAATTGATCTATTTGTAAAGTTAAAACAAAATCCTCTTTCTAACTTTACTACTATCATTTGTTCATTCTTAATAATTTTTCAATTTGAAAGAGCTTGGTGGTGTGGGGACTAAAATTCTTTTGAGTACGTAAGAGCTTGGTGGTTTTATACTCAAATTATAAGTATTTTAAGTAGCCTTTGAGAAAGTAGAGAAAGGAGTCATATTGTATAGGGTGAGGCCCGACCGTGGGGGCCTCACCCGGCGTAATGCCCAAGTGGGGTTAATGCCCAAGGGCTGCCCGCTCTGCCCGTGGCCTGCCCGGACGTTTTTGTGTGAGATTTGCAGAACGCCCGGGTGTGAGGTACATTCTGCTTCATAACGTACGTCGGAATGAACGGGACTTCACTAGGCGCGGGTGTTACGTACCATGGATCTTAACCTTTCTCATCTCCGAGCTGATTATTAAAATTGAGAACTATTAGGGCTGATATCAATAAGTAAAGACAAGAAAAGAGGTAAAAACTCTTGTATCCTTGCCTACCTTTAAAAATAAAAATAAAAACTCTACTTCTTTTCACTTACTAGAATTACATTTAAAGAAACCTCCTACGGTACAACGTTCAAATGCTTGCGAAGCCATGATCTAAACCCTAAACCTAGGCCACATCCTCATATGTGACTTGCATGCAAGTTATTATTATTGTGGGCTTTTTTCCACTTGTGCAGCCAAGGTGAAGGGTTTAAGGTGTATTGTCTCACATTCGAGGGTTTAGGGTTTAAGAGATTGGCAATGTTGCAAGTTTACACGTTGTGATTGGATCGGATCGGACCCCACAATTGCTTAATCGCAGGGTTTGGGTTTCCTTTGTGGCAGGCACTCTTGTATCCATACATTGGAAGACACTGTGAAGTATGAGGGTCGTGCATGAATCGTTCTAGGGTTTAGGGTTTAAGAGCTTGGCAATGGTGCAAGTTTGCACATTGACTCCCGTGATGCTTGATTGCAGAGTACTGATGATCAAGGGCCCATTCACTCGTTGCAGAATACCAAACTGGGGTAGGTGATTAGGGTTGAGGGATCGGATTGAGAGACGATTTCCTCAGATGTGGCGCCACGGGCTACTGTCTCTGAAGAGGTCACTCGGAGGTGCTGCTGCGGCGGAATGGAGGTTCGGTTGCCAGACCCGGCTAGCAGCTCCGTTGTCGAATGTGGCGCCATCTGACGATGAGGAGGCGTTTCGGGTGTTCATCGTAGCAGGGGAGCCGTCCGGAGATGTCATTGGCAGCCGCCTCATGGGCTCTTTACGGTGCTTATCTCCCAAGCCTGTGCACTTCTCGGGAGTCGGCGGGTAACCAATCCATGCCTTTTCTGCATTCCTTTGGAACTATTTTACTTTTAGGGTTTTATGGTTTAGGGTATGCATTTTATCTTTTTAATAAGATTATGGTATGCATGTAGAGCTAACATGGAGAAAGAGGGGTTGCAATCAGCATTCAAGATGGAGGACATCACTGTCATGGGTGCAGCTGAGCTTGTTCCACACATGTTTCGTATTTGGGTATGTTTGCTGGACTCGTCCATTTCCACCATTCGTGAACACTAGATAATTGTGATAACATGTGATGATGTGAAGGAGAATTTCAGCAATCAGAGAAAGGAAATAAAAATAAAGAAATGAACTGACGTCCTGATGGGGATCAGCGGCGGCTCCGACAAACTGTTGCAGCAGCTATCGATTTCGAGCCACATGTGGTGGTCACAATAGATTCCAAAGGTTTCTCTTTTCGTGTGCTCCGCAGCCTGACAGGTAATGATCGTCTCCGAATCTCAGTATTTTCTATATCTCTCTAGGAAGTGCAACCAGTCCTTTTGATCCTTAACGTTTAGTTTTCTAGATCTTGTAAATAATGGTGATCCGCAACGTGCTGCAGCCGCATATGAGAAGAAGAAAGAGCGCCCGCCCTTCTTGATGCACTATGTGGCACCGTCCTACTGGGCATGGAAAGGAGGCGATGCGAGGCTGGACACATTGAAGGAATTTGTGGACCACCTGCTGTGCATCTTGCCATTCGAAGCGCCGATGTGCAAGGCTCATGGTGTGGGCGCAACCTTTGTTGGCCATCCCGTGTTGGAAGACGCCTTCATGAATGTCTCTGTACGAGCCTCCTCCTGGTACCTAAATTCCTCTTGCATGAATGAATTTTCGCAAGTTTACTTATAAATCATCCTAAAGGATTCCTGAATGGAAGGCCGCACTATCACTGATTCTAAAGTGCCATGATTGGGAGTGAATCTGAAGGAAGTAATGCTATGTGCAGAGTGGAGATAACAGTGCAAATAGGAGCTGGGAGATACAAGGATTTGGAAACAAGTTTCGAGAGCAACACAGTTTGCAGTCCGGTGTGTGATTGCTAACGATGTCATATGAGATCTCAAGGTTTTACTGGTCCTTAAGAGTATTTCTAATCTATAATAATCTTTAGTCACCTGATGAAGTTTGAATAAGACATCTACTTCGAGTTGAGTTTAGAGGCCACCAAGCTCTTCTTTCGTACTTAATTGAAGGATTCTAGTTGAATAAGAATTATAACTGAAAGACCACCAAGCTCTTCTTTCGTACTTAATTGAAGGATTCTAGTTGAATAAGAATTATAACTGAAAGACCACCAAGCTCCTCCATTGAACTAATAACTATTTAGAGTGACCAAATAGTAGTGTAATAGCTCAAAACAGGGCGTGCTTATTGAAACTTTGCGTGATTTTACAAATAACTCTAACGTGCAAGTCTTCAAATTATGCAATGTGAAGGTCCTATATTAAAAGAATTATGGCTGAACGGGTTTTGTTTCATGTCGCTCACATATTTGTGGTACATTTGCAGACGCAAAAGTGATCAGTGTGTTGCCAGGGTTTAGGGTTTAGTGTTCCGGGTTGAGGTCTTAGATCAAAGGAATTATGGCTGAAAGGGTTTTGTTTGTGGTGCAGATGCAAAAGTGATCAGTGTGTTGCCAGGGAGCCGCATTCAAGAAGTAAAGCGCATGCTGCCACTGTTTCGAGACACTATGCATCGCCTGGCGGAAGATTACCCACACATTACAGCCGTTGTTCCCACTCCAGAGAGTCCTGGGGTCACGGACATGGTGCAAGAATCTGTGTCGAGATGGGAAGTCCCTTCTGTCATTCTTCCTGGTGCCTCAGATCTCGACAAGTACGATGCTTTCGCTGTAAGTGAATGATCCTATCTTCTGGTTTGTCTATAAAAGGTTTGTCATTGAGTCTTAGTACATGGAACGTCATCATATAGTGAATCTTGCAGTTTAGATTTTTACAGCAAAATATTCTCAAGGTTTTTACAGTATAAAGTTATTTCTCCTTATTGGATGTTGGTTTATTTCGTATTTGGAACGCCATTACATCTTGTGAAAGCTTACGTTTCATTATTTTACAACAAAGTATGAAGAGTCTCATGGAAGTTGTGGATGTTGTCAAATGATGTTGTGGATGGTTGAAGGGTTTCAGGGTACAAAACCTGTTTGCAGAGGTCGCTTAGGCGATGTTAGGCCTCAAACCATAGTTTCTGTTTCTAATGTGTAACAATTTTAGTTATTTTGGGGAGTGATTGTTTTTTGGCAAATTGTTTTTTGGTCTCTCTCCAGGCAAGCAATGCAGGACTTTGCACATCAGGAACAGCTGTGATGCAACTATTACTGGCCAGAGTCCCAAGTGTGGTAGCATACCGTGCAAATCCAATCACCGAGTGGCTGATCAAGTCGCGTACAAAGCTGGAATACATCTCCCTCCCCAACATCCTCTTGAACTCACCTGTGATTCCTGAATCTCTTTTTGGTGAATGCACACCTGATCGACTGACTTCTCTACTCAAGTAAGTTAATCCTATTCAAACGCTCAGCTTCGTGCCTTCATGACAAAATCTGTTTCATAATGTAACCATCAGATTAATTGCGAGCAAAACACTCCATTCTTGCACTTTCTTGAACCAATTTAGGACTGTTCAAAAAATTTCAAAGCCTAAACGACTGGTCAATTGACCACGGTTCTGGTTAAGAGTACACAAAAACTGGAAGCCTGTTGGCTCAAGTTTTAATATAATGATTCACATTTTCTGTCTAAACATTTTTTTAGTCGTATTGATTATAGTTATTTTGTGGCTAAATGTCTTCGATGTTAATGATGTCCATGATGAGTTGAGTATATATTCGTCTGGTTTTTGGAAGAGGTTGATGTAAAACAAGAGGCTTGTGTTCATTCAGGCAAGTACTTGAGGACCAGAAAATGCAGGAGCAACAAAGGAGTGGTGCAGAGCAGGTGCTGTCCATGTTAGCCCCTCCGAGTAGCACATTGATGCATTCTAGTGATGCATCACCTCTCTTAGTAGCAGAGGAACACAACCAGAAGCCAAGCATGGCAGCGGCAGCCACCATCTTGGAGTTTTTTGGCCTCCTCCACCGCCCCCAGAAATCTCCTGTTTCCTACTGAATGTACAAGGATTCTCATATATACTCCACGTTTTTAATATAATCCTCTGGAATATTGTGAGCACTGTGATCCCAGTGCCAGGATGAAACTTGAGAAAGAGAAAAGGTACAAGCAACCCAGCTGCGGCAGAATCGTTACCAGTTGCGAGATGTAAACCATGATCATTCAATTGAAGTAATAAAAATTGCTACAAGTAAACAAAAGCAGGCACTCCACAGCATTTGGAGTGAGACGTTGAGCACCTGGTCCTAAGAACGTGGGGTACCCCACGCCTATCACCGGCCGAATCCTTGCGCCGAGTACTTGAGGCTGTAATAGCGCAACCACTCGGGCCCTCGCTCCTCGTAATCCGCCTTGCTAAACGAGTACTTCTCGAACGACTGGGCCGCAAAGGAGGACGCGCCATGCCAGGCGTCCAGCAGCGGATCCGCCGCGCGCACCACCTTGATCTCCGCCCCGAGAGGCCTGGTCTTCCGCACCTCCGCCATCATGCGCAGGTCCAGTCCCGCGAACAGCGAGCTCCCTCCGGACAGCAAAATGGTGCCGTGCATCACCTGGTCGCGGTAGCGGGGCGGCAGGCGGCGCAGGGCGGACGCCACGGCCTCGCCCAGCCCCGCCCGGTCGATGCCACTCATGGACGGCTGCATGATGATCTCGGGGCAGCGGAACCGCTCCACGCCAAGCGAGATCCGGAAGTCCGCTGCCGTCAGCGGCCGCTGCTGCTGCTGCAGGTCCCCGGATGCGCCTTGCCCGTTGCCTGCATTGGACGCTGTTGCGGGCACGAAGGTGGGGTCTAGCTCCTGGAGTTGATTTTCATCAAGGTTAAACTCACGCAAATTCTATCTTCACTCTTAAAGATGGCTAAAACTGATTTGCTTGAGTTTGAAGACCACTAAGCTTTTCCGTTCGTCATTGAAGGATGAGACCAGCAAGCTCTTCTATTGAATAGTACAGAGGGGGTATGTGATTGAACCTTCACAAATGACTATACTGAGCAATGAGGTGTTACCTTCAACCGAGTGGTGAGCCAAGTGAGCTCAGCGTCCTGCTCATCGTCGTCGTCAATGTCATCCGCATCTTTGCTCATGCGCTTGTAAAGCTGCCAGTCCTCGTCGTTCATCCCGAACGTGTCCTCTTCTTTGCCTCTGTCAAACGCTGCGGTTGTGAGCAGTTTCATGCGCTCTTTCTGGGATTGGTTCAGTCTCTCTCCACGGCCACCGGTGCCTGAAGTTAACACTGGCGCATTTGTGCCTCCTGGTCCAGCACCTACAGAAATATCACACCAGGTTATATAAAATTACCTTTGAAAATTCCTAAAATAAACTTGACACTTATTCCCCACCTGTTTTTTGCCGCTTGCGCTGCTCAACCTTCTGTGCCTGCTCAGCTTGTCTGGTACGTAACTCTTCTAAATACAAGTCCGGATTGGCTCTGTTGGGAGGGGGAGCCACACAAGGCAAAGAATTAACATAGAATATGGACAATGAAAATCACTCTGGTCTTTGTGTTGAAAGATGATCAGTATGTGTAAGATTGAGGCTCTATTTCCTACTTTGTGGAGGTCTCTTTTCCACCTTTATAGTATTCACTGACGTCATTCACCAAGCTATTGAATGGATTCACGAAACTATTGAGCACAAAAACTGATGGTATTGAAGAGGGGAAGAGAGTGCAAACGCTTACAGACGACGTTCCTCTTCCAACTGGAGCTCACGTTCACGCTGTAGATTCAGCTCATCCCTCTTCTGTTTAGCACGAATGCGGCCCTCCGTGGTTATCTTCAAAAATCTCTGCTTCTTCTTCTCCTTCAACTGCTCATATCCAAAATATCACCACATAAACAGGGCATCATGTTAATCCCTACAATACCGTAACCCGAGTTTTATGATCGAGGGTTTAAGGTGACCAAGGTTTAGGGTTCTCAATGACAACTGCCTCGTTGTGCAACCCTCTTGTGGCCAGCAATAAGTACATAATCAGTTCTTAGCATCATGAAAACCACCATTGCCTCTTATCTACACTACTTATTGCTAATAGTGCATGTGACACTAAATCTAAAAGCACTCTCTATTTCGCAAAATTTAAAAATTAGTGAGGGCTGGAAAACCTCGTAGGGAAATTTAGTATCACACCTTCGCTGATTAACCCCCTTCACAATAAAACCCGCCCTCTCTATCAAGATTGTAGTTACAAGAACAAGAAAATCTACAAACAAAGCCCTGTTTTCTCCACAAGACTGAAACTTTATACTTTACCTGGTCTGCTGTGAGCTGATTGTCAGGGATTTCAAGCAAAGGATATTTTTCTGACAAGGGAATGTTGTCATCCTCCACTTGTTTGGTCTCTGCAGGTTGCCCCTTGGCCTTCCGTAATGAAGCTGAGACTTTTGTCAGCGCAGCCTGCACCTCAGCTCTGGAATTATAGCCAGATGGTAACAAGATAGAAGCCTCTTGTTTCTCATCTTCTGCATCGTCTAGCTCCTGAAAAATACGAACAATGAAGTGATGAGAGACAAAATACAAAAACTATAGATAAACGACTTGAAAATGTAGCTGAATGACTGGGACGTTTACAAACCTGTAGCAAGTACTCTAGTCCTTGGACATTTGCCTCCAAGTCAGCAATTTTTGATTCACGTTTAGCATTAGCCATGTCACGCAATCGTTGGCCCTGCTTCTCTTTGATGGCCGCCTTTCTTGCCAGCTCCTCCTCGGACTGTTCTGGTTTTGTAACTGGCGCAATAAACGGTAGCTGCCAATGCCTTGTCTTTGCCTCAGCTTCTGGACCGCCCTTCTGTCTCATACATCATCATAGATGGCCTCAGAAAACCATTTATAATCAGACAAATCAGACACACAAACGTAAAATCTTCAAATAGCTAGACAGTGATATCATGAGCCAATTGATGCATATGGGTAGAGACAAAACAATATACAAGTGTCTGATAACAACTATGAACCAACTACCACAATGAAAGATTTGGCACCTGAAAGATGCGCAACTCCTCATGATAATCTTCAGCAATGTAACAGTGCTCTTGCTTCAATTCTTCAGTCTTCTCCCAAGTAATATGGTTCCTGCACGCCACAACAAACAAGGTTGGCAAAGCAGTAAATTCCCACATTTGCCATCATTTCTACTGAAAAAAAGAAACCTAATTAGATCAACTCAAAATAGTTTTGATCATGTTTGATGATTCGAAGAGAACAAATAAGATAATCAGTGTTCGTCCTTGCTTACACATGATAAGGGTACTGTAAGGACAGCAGACGCTTCAAGTAGCTTGTCACCTGAAAGCCCCCAACTGGGGTTCTGCAAGCAGCCTCCAATACTGGCTCCCCTGCTACCATCTAATCCGTTCCACCAGTTAAGCACTCTTCACATAAAAACAATGTCTGCAGTGGAAAATCAACAGGACAAAGGAAAGCAATAAGATCGTTACCGGGATAACGTGAGTTGTTTGATGTCCTATGTTGACGAGTAACCCGTCACGTTCGCATACGCCCAGTTTCATGTTGTGAGCGTATCCGAACACTGAGTCTATGCCAAAAGCTGCCAAGAATAATAACAGAAATCAGCAAATATTTCCACTTCTGAAACAGTATTAGAGTTCTTTTGTAAAGTCGCCTGAAGTTTGAACAAGATGCCCCCTCTTTAACTACTCTTTCCTCACTCTAGATAGTTATCGGTCATCAGAGGTCGCTAAACTCAAGTTGTCTTTGAGAGTTTCTACCGCCTTTCTCTCCTTTGAGCTGGATTTACATTGATTGAAAACCCACTGGAGGTGATTTTAATTATTCAGAATGACAAGCTTCGGGTGATACTCTATTCATAAACAGCTCCCTTTTCATTATTAAGAAGAAATGAACATCAAAAGTGATGAACCTTGAGTGCAACCGAGTAACAGCATGATTGAATTCAAGACCAACTTACCAAGTGAAGGAACACCATAGGTTTCAAAGAGAAGCTCCGCCATACGATTCCGAGAAGAGAGAGGGTTGCAAGCGCCCTCTGTGAGCAAAACCGGGTGCTCAATCTGCCCTACCAGCCAATGTCCATGCCCCAATCTGGCGTCAGTTTCCAAAAATGCGGGGAAAAACAACAAAAGACGGCAGAAATCAAATGTTGAAGCAAGAAATTTGAAAAAACAATGGTGCCATGTACCCCAGCTGCATCACAGCCCATCCGGTCGAAAGCATAGTCCAGAATCTGCATTCAAGACATGGTTAGCCGCCTCCCACCAAATAACCATCTGGCAATGTCATTGATAAAAGTTTGCAAAAGATGATGATGTGCAAAGAGGACACTTACAGATTCCATGGTCTCGAACTGGTACACAACATTGCCATCGAAAGCGCTCCGAATCGAGGATCGTGTGAAGTCGAAGAGCTTGAGATAAATCGGGTCAAACTCTCCCACAAGGCTCACCAATTCACCTGCCACCAATGCATCCAGAAGCCGCGGCTTACACAACCTCCCAAAATCCAATGTGCTCAATCCACCCTCTGAAACCCTAAGCAGAAAGCCTACCCGATGTGCGCTGCCGGGGCCGGTTGAGCACGTTCCGGAACGAGATCCGGGGATCCGATTCGCCACCCCACCTGCCATCGCAACCAACGTCAAGCTTTCACGTCAAGCGCAACTAATTCTAGGGTTTAGGGTTTTAGCGGTCGGGCTGAAAGACAAGGAAACGTGAGATAGACGATGGCACGCACCCGACGCGGCAGTGATAGGCGCCGTTGTCGATGACGAGCGGGCAGTTGACGGGGACTTGGGCGTAATCCGTCTGCCGCCCGGGCCGCGACTTCATGGCTCCAACAGAAGCTATTCGACGGAGAATATCACCATCACTCGCTCATCAATCCCTCAACCTATGACGGAAGTCTGCTCCAGGATGCGAATTGCCTATCACAAACCTTTCTTGGGTTGAGGGTTGAGGGTTTAGGTTTAGGGTTTATCGTTTAGGGTTTAGGGTTTATGGTTTAGGAGTTTGTGTGTCTGTTTGGTGTCGTTGAATTGTGCGCATGCTCGTCCTCGTCGCTGCAGCAGCAGCAGCAGCAGCACAGAGACTCCTTTGCACACAGCTTCGCCCTCCTGCTTCACCCTTTCCTTTTCCTTCCGGGACACACAATGCATTTCTTTTTAAGATTTGCCTACAGAAGAAATAAAAAATAAAGATATAGACGAAATTATTACTTTTTCATTGATATGCTTATGACGATAATGATACAAACTTTGTACGATAGATATACGAACTTTGTACACTTTAGACTCCTGGTCTACTAAACACTAATAAATAATATAAATGTTTAAATACTTAAATAAAATAATTTAAGTGTATTTAAATTTTATTTTAGATATTTAATATTTAAGTGTATTTAAATTATTTAAGAGTATTTTAAAATTAATATAAATATTTAAAATTAATTTTAAATAAATATATTAAAAATAGTCATCATGTAATTTTAAAGTTCAAATTTTTAATACATTTTCTTTATTTCATTTAGGAACATTAGAAACATTTTGAAATATTTCATTTCATGATACAAAGTTGTTTCTTCATTTTCTTTTAAGGATTACATTTGTTTGTATCAAATGAACTGTTACTTAACCAACACCAAATGTAAACTACTTAGAATTTTTAAATGGCCAAATATTGCAATAATTAACAATCAGTGACTACATTGACAATTAATGTTGTTCCATTTGTAGAGTTTTTGCCATTTAACGTTTGAGTTTGTGATGAGAAGCAAGCATTGAGGCATGATGGTTACCACTACAAGTATTCTTCCCAGTAGAGTTGTTGCCAATCTGCCTCTCCATGTCACACATGTGATCCATCACGCTCCAACTAAGGTGGAGGCATCCAATTCCAATCACTTAAGCCAATTGGAGACTCAAATGACATTGTATGTCGAAAGATTTATGTAGAAAGATGCAGAATTAGGAATGAAACTCAACGAATATTATTTCAAATTTAATCTCAAAGATTTGGAATTGATATAGAATTTAAAAGCCCATAAACCACCGGAGTCCATGATCAAACTATAGAGTAGGTAAGATTTGGTGTCCTCCTTTGCCCAATGCCAATTAGTGAGAGTGAGTAAAATAGAGAAGACATGCCATGGATAACCAACACATGGAGGTACCCAATGCCGATTGGCCTTGTTCGACTTTAGAGTCAAGGCCACCAATGAGAGCTCAATTGAGGTGGAGCAATCGAAAATTGCACACTTCATGACCCAATGCCGATAATGTCTGGGATTTTCAAATTTCGAGTTATCGGTTTTGGGTCGCTTTATGCACCATTTCATGCATTTACCATTTTCATGCACCATTCCATGCATACTCTACTGATCGGAATTGGGTGGCCAATCAGAATTAAGTGCCTCTACTTTACATTGAGGAGCAGCCCTAATTCTCATTCGGACGTACAAGGCATGCAAATTCATGTGGTATGTTTTAAACCTCTTACCCCAAGAGAAAAGACTATTCCAATGACTTTAGAGCCTTGGTAACAAAAGTCCCTACAGAGGAATGGATTGTACATGCTTTGCATTCTGTACAATCCAAAACTAGCCTGGTAACTCCTCAACAAGCTCTGAAACCCCTGCATGCTCTTCTAGTGCATCATTGGACAAAGATTAGAATGGTGATTTGTACTTCTTAGGAGCATAAACAACTAGTCGTGATGTTTTTTCATGTCAGCCATTATTGAGGCATCAATACAATTTTCTAAAACTCAAATCACTCAAGACTTCACTTACTATTGAGACATCATATTATTCTAGAGAATCTTTAAGAATGTTGATCGACTAAAATTGAATAATGCGGTAGTTTCTAAGGAACACGGCAAAGAAGAAGAAGAACGCCGGTCCCCGTAAGGAGGCCGGCGTGAATAAAATGTCCGTTCATTCCACTACTAAGTCCATGCCCACTGGACATGGGTTAGTAGTATGGAACTACTTCCCCCTTTCGAGGGTAGACACTATGTATCCAATAACAAGTATCCAAGAGCAAAGGACCAAAGATCCCAAAAGTCTCTAAAAGAAGGGTCACGTGTACGGTGAAGTGCAAATGTGGTCTATGGAGGGGGGTACAGGGCGTCGGGAAGGGGTTGGTTGTTTTCAAGTTTTCGTTTATGCAGAAGTATCGACATAGCGTGTTGAATTGCAATAGTGTTGATATTTGAAAATGTGGTTTTGATTGAAGTGATGGGGATTTTAAATGTTTCTTCAAGGGTTGTAATTGAGGGAAGGAACACGGCACACTCTATTCCTACAATGTCGTATGGAGCCAATACCACGCAACATGTGCATACTTCCAAACATATGGTTCCATAGTAGACATGCTTAATTTGAAGAGTGCTTTCCCTGTATCTGCATTGGGGAGAACAACGGTGATGTCATAGTTGCCCTAGAGGTCAATGGCAAACTGGAAGTACACTAAAAATCACATTTAGTGTCGTCTACACTAAATACGAACTCTTACACTAAAAGGAAGAATTACAATTAGTGTAACGACACAACATTACACTAAATGTGAAACATTACACTATACGTGAATTGCAGTAAAAATGGGTGGTTTTTTTTTTTACTTGTGCACAATTAGTGTATGAAAAATCTTGCCGCAGTGAATAAAATCAGCACTATTAAAAGGGGCATAAGTCACTCAAAAAGGATCGGAATTATAGTCTGGAGATGTTTTTTGACATCTACATTTTCTGAAGATTTCAAAAAACGTATCATATGTTTAATTTGAAGAATAGATGAGTAAGTTATGGGCATTTCCAGAGTTTGGTGATGTAAATTCAACAAAGTGGCAAAAATGAAGGAACATTTGTATAAAAAGGACTAAAATCATAAGACATGCAATATATTGATTAACATAGGGGGAAAAAAATGTGCGGAAAATGGAAGTAGAATTGCAAATTCATGTAAAAATGGACACATACATTAATTTGCCATAGGCAAATTTGGGACTTGTTGTCCTTCAAAGTAAAGACGATATTTTGCAATAATTTCCCGAAGATGGGGAAAGAGTTGCTCAATAGTCCAAGTGCCATCTAAACCTAATGATAAACCGCACCTAATCATGGCCTTTCGGGCATATGAAATATGTTGAGAGTCAACCATGCGGTTTACATCATCCACGGCATTTGCTGCTAATTGAAGAAAAAATTGCTTACGCGGATTTTGAAGCTTCCCGGACCATTGACCTTCACCACGTGGAGTATTTTGCCATGCACATGCTTGGATAAGCTCGGTTTTTTTTGCCTCCCAACGCTTCGTCCATGCGTCTTTAATTTTTGAAATAATAAACGTGTCGGCGGGTTGGCAAAGGTGAGTCGCACAAGGAGGTAAGTATCTTAAAACGGTTCTTTTGACCGCTAAAACGGCCGCCAATCGAGGGGTTACATTGTGGGCCGTACAATTGTCCACCCACACGTATTTTATACGGTTGTGGACGTCCGGTTGGTAAGCCCTAGCTTCCTCAAAATATTGTGGAAACAAATGTTGGTCCATCCACCCTTTGGGCCCCGTACGGTAACTAACACCCGGAATAGAGTCGTCCAAACCTCTAATTGGGTAATTACTGTTTGGGTTAGAGAATATCAACATTGGTGCCTCTATGATTGCTCTACCGCCCCCGGAAATCCTAACCACCATGGTCATTGCCTCTCCGCCGGCAACAACATCCGCGTACTTCACGGAAGTATCTCCACGAAAGCCAAGGGTTTTACCATTGTCAACATTAATGGAAAAGTGAGTCTCGTCCAAATTTTCCATCAAATTTTCATCAAATTCGCCCGAAAGAAACCCACGGTGTAAAATGCCTAAATGAAAAGCTGTGTTCATTTCAATGCGTGCCCCTTTTTCCGGACTACAAGCTAGACGGCCTCTTTGTGATAATAATACTATACTATAGGCATCCATAAAACAGGAAATCCATACGTTTGTTATTTTCTTTGTTAATAGAACATTGTCGTTAGGGTCGGTTGATTGGGAGTTGTAAGGTGAGTCTATCGACAAAAGAATAGAGAGAGCCAGTTCTATAAGGATGGCGGGAGAGAATTTTACCCCGGAGGTGCGGTACACTTCAAAGGATTGCAGCAGCCTTGGGTATAGCCATTGCACCCAAAGCGAACGACGGGGCCCTCGTCCTGCGGCAGTTTTGGTGAGAATCCGCTTTCAGATGCCCATGGTACTACGCGTGATCTGGGCTGTTGGGGGGTGCGAGCTGGTTTCTGCAGGCAGGACTGTGTCGCGCAGGCTCCACCAACGGCTAGCGCGGACGAGGTTGGTTCGATGTGGGCCGCGGAAATGCTGTGGAAATGCTGTGACGGGCGGGTGGTGAGTCCATGAGTGCCATGGAGCGCGTGGTCCTCATCCACGCCATGACGGTTCGGCGTGTTCGGATGGTGGCAACCTGCTGAACTGCTCGACGATGTGGAATGGAAGTTGATGATTCCGTCCCTTCATAGACGGAAAACGGGAGTTACATCTGTGATTCCTACTCAACTTTTGGAAATGGATGAATTTCGTGGATGGATTTCATACCTGGGGGCGGTTGTGCCGTGGTGTCGTCACTGTGGTCCATGGCTGAGGTCACGCGTGGGGCGTTGTTCCTACTGGTGGGGCCGGAGTCAACTACACGAAAAACTCGGACTGCAGCTTCGGAGTCGCAGGTGGTCTTTAACAGAGTTCGCACGGAATGAGGCAGCAGCTCGTCCCCCACAGGTCGGGGTATAAGCCCCCCCCCCCGCATATGAAGCTGAAAACAAAGTTTTTCGTGTACCCCAAAACAGGAGCCCCAGTCGCCTCAAACCCCAGAATTCTAGTAACCCCAGCAACTCCTAGACCACATTCCTGCCGGTGAACAATCGCGGTGAGCTCGAGTTCAAGTAAGCGATGGAATTATAAGATTTCAATGAAAAGAATTAAGGCATGACGGCCGGTAGGCGAATGATTGGGGCTAGGGAGAGGTGGAAAACAAGAATAGTCAACTTAGAGATTAAATACTTGACGGCTAGTAGGCGGTTGGTGGAGGCATCATTAATGATGTTGGCCGCCAACACTAATTGTGTACAAGTTCGCAAACAGTGTAGTAGGGTAATTATACTATTTGTGTGACTACACTAAATGTGATTTTTAGTGTACTTGTACTGGCAGATCGTTGTGAATTCTTGGAACACGAGCTAAGGCACATTGTGTTTTGCATTGAGAGAGGCTTCAATGACTGCGTCATCTAGAGCAACGCCATGGCCAGGTTGCCTTCAAACAAGGGCCTACATCATTCCGACATGTAAGAAGTTAGATGTTTCTAGATGCTGCTGTAGTATTGTAAAAATTATGTAGTCGGGTAGTTTAGTATCTGCGAGCTGGAGTAAATGCCATTGAATGTGTGGCATCTTCCTTGGTTTTATGTAGATGGAAATCGTTTTGTTATAAATTTGATTTTGATAGAGATTACGAGGAAATTAGTGCGCTCAAGAGACCCTAAGCCACATGCACAAGACATGATCCTTCAAGCTCATGACTGGAGCTTCCAGTTGTTCGACATCCATCTCAAGCCAGCCAAGAAGACTCGCCTCTTCAAGCACATTTTTGGCTTCTCCAAAGGCTCATAAGCACCTGACTTTTCGGGCCCAATGCACATCTTCCGTGTATGATATTGCACGCATGTCATTGTTGTTTGTGAACCAACAGAGCCGAATTATGATGAATAGTTTCTTTCAAATACTATTAGTTGTGATTTTTGTTATCTTCTGTGACTTGCTTAAAAATCATGGCTAGATTATTAGAGTTATTTGTAAGTCACCCAAAGTTTCAATACCGTACCTCTTTTGATCTATAACTTAACTCTTCTTTACTCTGAACAAGGTATTTAATTAATAGAAGAGCTTGGTGGTGTCTCAACTCAAGATTTACCTTTTAACCTCTAAAGGACCGAGACTATGTTTCACAAAAACCACCCCAAAATTGCATCTTTAAGATGAGACGTTGCAAGATTAATTGAAACAAATTTTTGCTATTTTCAACCATAGGATCTTCAAGTTCACTACTACAAGGAGACACTAATTTTTTTTTGTAAACTTTGTCCGCACGGATTGTAAGATACATGCAATTGAGAAATGCAATATGTTTTTTTTGGTAACTTAGGAGAGCCGTAGACTAATGCGGTTGTAGGAGGCGTGGCATTGCTTGAAAGAGGCTCAATTCCATAACTTTATAGTACATTCTAGGAGTGGTGGCAATTTAACCCTTTGTATATTAGTTATTTGTGAAGTAATCCAAAATACAATAACATATTAGTCCGTTGATTTTTATTACTATTCTTTGCATATTTTTAATCCCTAAAATATTTGGATCCACTCCGTTTTGGTGGCGGAGTCCACCGTAGCAGCTTCCAATCCTCCAACGAAACCCTGGGAGCTCATGCTTGGGCTCAGAGGGTCTGTCACTAAATGCCGGGCTAGTAGAGGCGTCGATTTTCGGCGGCCCGATGAGGAAGGAGTAGGTACTGACTGGATGGAAGGAGGCCTTTCTTCACGACTCAGCTCTAGTAATAGCTCCGTCCAATGCTCGATCGTGCTTGTGCTAAGGTGGCCAAGGGGAGTCTAGCTCATAGGTGTGGTGGAATCCAGAGTGGTGAGGATCGCCTTCTCCTTTCAAAGTGCTTCGGATGCACCTCCAAGGGCCCTACTTCATCCGGAGTGGTCGTGACTCGTACCTGAAAGGACCGGTCTTCAAGTGCTTGGGTACTCCGGGTCTCTAGCCCTTCCGGAGACATGTTCCCCACCAGCTCCTGCATCCGGCTCCAAGTCATCTCCATCTTCCTGTCGTGATCATGGGGGAACATGATGATTTGTTCCCGGTTTAGCTTGTCCTCCCTCTCCAACCGCTCGGTGAAGAGAAGACTTCCGCCAGTGTCAACCGAATAGTCCAGAGCTGCCCGGACCTTTGCCAAGGCATGGGCCAAGGCATTTGCTTGATCTTCGGCTTCCTTCCGCATAGCCTTAGCTTCCACTAGTGTTGTCTTCGTCTTGTCCAACTACTGCATGAACTTGTCGCGACTATGGAGGATGACAGCCTACTGATCCTCCATTGCCTGGAGTCGGAGGGTATTCTTCTTGAGCTCCTCGATCCGAATGGATATGTCGGCCAGCCTATCAAGTTCCAGCTCTTGTCGGATTCCGTCGATGATCATCATGTGATCTACGTCCGACTGGCAGACAAGGGCAGCCTGCCACGCTACGTGGCGGATGAGCTCTAAAAGATCCGCTCCGATTTTCCCAATGAGGGTTTGAGGTTCTGCGGCTAGCACCCGATCTTCTTTGAGAGGTGGTCTGGTGGTTTCTTGTGCTTCTCGTGTCCCTGCTTGCTAGCTTGATGCAGCTGGTTCGGGTGCCGACTCTCTCTGCGCCGACTGGCTCCTCTTCCGGGGATGGGGGACTGGTTGTGGCGCTGGAACTTCTGTCACCTCCGTGCCTTCTTTGTCAGACGTTAGCTCCGATCCGCCGTAGTTTTGGATGTTGAGAAGTTCCTCATACGCATCTTGCTCCTCCGTCGTAAGTACATCATGACGTGCATAGAGGTGAGTGAGGTAGGAGGGTAGGGGAGTTCCAGACTTCTTTACCTTCCGGAGGCCTTTCACCATCCGGTTGACCATGTCGCTCATGAACGACGCCCAATCCACCGAAATCTTCCCCCTCATCGACCCTGGGATCGTTGCTGCCCATTTAGAAACCACCCTCTTCGGCTTTTTTGGATGGAAGATGGAATTGAGAAACCTTACCACGATCTGGGCATCTTAGTGCCATAAGTCGTCGGTGTTGAATCCTTCATTCAGATCTGCTGCCTTCGTGAACTCGTTCTCCACGAACTCATCCTTCCGCTCAGCAGTCTTCACGCCTCCTCTTGCGAACGCGTAGGTGCATTGCCATTCCGATACACCCCAGGTTTTTGGGTGGGCCCGGATCGTGCCATCCTATCGGTTGTCCAGAGTTCCGAGGAGCTCCACCACCAACTGTCTGTCCTTCACACCCCATACGACATCGACTAGTCCGCCACATCCCATGACGTCGAGGAAGTGTTCGAGGACTCCGAGCTCCTCCGGATGCGTGGGTATAGCTGGTGAAACCCTCTAAACTGTCGGAAGCATCGTGGTACCCCAGGTTGTCCGGAAAGGTCCCTCATCCGCCATGCCTTAAGAAAGATGAATTCCTAACCCTCACAACCTCTTCGGTCACACTTGTACGCACTGACCTCGCCAAAACACTCTCTACCGGAAAATACTTCCGGACTATCACAGCAGGAAGATGGAAGGCAGGTTGGAGAAGGAGAGAGAGAGAGAGCGAAGAAGTGGAAGACGACAAAAATGGATGCCCATTCTTATACCTTTGACGGCGTACGGATGATAGCTCGTTGTCGTCGCAATCATGATGGTGTTTCCGGGTTCTGGATTCTTCCGGCGAGTTTTGGACGTGACAGACCTACCAGATCCAGTCGTATCCAAACATCCGGATTTAGTACTCCGTTAGGGCTTTTAACGAAGTTGTCTGCCTCCTATGTGTCTTATTTACCTTTTCTATTTTTCTACTGCTTTATTCCTCCTTCTTAACGTTCTAGTGCTAATTTTTATTTTTTTTTGCCGGATTTTTAGGCTAACCTCCGGAACCTCATGGGAACGGATTTCCACAATAGACATTTGTAATTTTTTCTCATTTGATACTTAGTCTAATCAACCTTAGTTTTTATCGTTCAGATTTTAATTTGCAGAGGAATGAAATAATTAGAACTACAATGTGGTTTGGTGATTTTTAATTCTCTCTTCATCGCTTAAATTTTCCAAATATGCTTCACTTTTAGATGCCTCTGAAAATTGGTGTACACAAAACTAATATCACAAACATTGTAATGGTATGAAATCTAGAACTATTGTAATGCAAAATTTCTACACCAAATGAAGTCAAGTTTTTTTGATCCTTTAACCCTTAATTGTCATAGAGTGCCATGGGTGGCCATAGTATTCTACATGTATGGTATCATATTTGAACATGATAAGATTTAGATATTGAAATGACCTCCAATTGAAAGATTTTGGTTGAAGAATCTTCAACCCAAACTTTTATAGTCTATAGAGTGTAAAACATCCTTGTATATACGGTTCCCAACCGATGTGTAAGGATTCAACTAAGGGAAGAAAAAATAGATATTTTTAACTTCAAACCCAATTATCTTCCAATTCGTGCAATCAAAGGTTATGGAAATTTGCGAGCATGTGGTTTTAAATTATAGATTAGGATTTTATGGTTGAAGATGAAAACAATGACTTCATTTTTCATATTTTTACCCTTTGCTCTAAAATGAGCAGTTTTGAAATGTTTTTGGTGAGAAATAGTCAAAGAATTTGAGGGATTTTATTCAAAATGAAGGAAAATTAGAAGCAAAATTTCATCCTAATGTTTTTTGTGTCTTTATAAAGTGCCAAGTTTAGGGGTGAAAGTTGACATTCTAGACTTTTCCCCTAGCTTACAAACAATGCTTGTAAAAGTTGGCGTATGTGCTAGCATACTAAATATTGAGGCAGGTGTGGAGGCTGTTGCTCTTGCTTGAGCAGGAGCGAACATTAGAATAGATTAAGCAACCCGCTCGCTAACTCTGATGAAGTTAGTGAGTGAGTTTCTGGAGCCCTGATTCTATTCTTAAACCCTAAACCCTAAACCCTAAACCTGAAACACCAAAGTCACTTACTAACTCATGCACTTACGCTGCCAATCAACTCATCGGACAACCCGGCCAACAGCCTACGATCCCCCAATTCTCTCCTTGCATTTACTTGACAGCCGCCATGGAAGATGTGTGAGTTTTCTTTTCCTCACTGTATCATTTTCTTCACCATTGTCGTACATTTGTTGCCATGATATCAACGATGGCTATCGTCGCACCATCGTTGTATGGAATTTCTGAAAGCGTGAGTGCTTTGTGGTGTGGGCAGATTCAATACCCCGCAGACATGCCAAGTGGAGCTAGAAGTTTTGGGCCACAAGATTTCGCTGGCGCAGGTGTGTGTGCCATACAGCGCTTTAATGTTTCTAACTGCATTCCAAGGTGGATATGGTGGTACTTATTTCTGTGATTTTTCCTGATAAATTCTAGCTAGTAGTATTAGTTTTTTTTTTCATTTGTGCAGCTAAACCCTAAACCCTAGATCCTGTGCAGAATCCTAATTCTCAGCATCATGGAACCACAGTCTGGGATTCATCCATCGTCTTCGTCAAATACCTGGTAAGGTTTGTTGCTTGTCTGCAAAATGACGTCCTCATACTTTCAGTCGTTACGGTTATCTTTTGTGTCCCATTGTATGTTCATTTTGCATATGAAAACCCGTAATGGGTTAGTGCAGGAGAAGAACAGCAAGAAGGGCGAGTTCAGCAGAGCTAAGCTTCAGAACAAGCGCGTTGTAGAGCTGGGAGCAGGCTGCGGTTTATCAGGATTAGGTCCAGGAAACGAACTCATCCTTGTAGATATATATTGTGATGCTTATGATGAGTGCTGCACAAGATTTTGGTATGGATCATGAATTGGATTATGAATGGCAGGGATGGCGTTGCTGGGATGTGAAGTGGTGGTGACTGATCAGGCAGAGGTGGTGCCATTGCTACGGAGGAACATGGAACGAAACATGGCCCGAGCTAAATTCTCGGCCCTAGAATATACTCATCTAGGTATTATTATTGCTTAAAACTTGCTGGTGTAGGGTTTAGGGTTTAATATTATCATCTAAGTGTTATTACTATCATTATTGAGCATTTTTCACATTTTGTGATCGATGTGTGCAGGGCCAATTGGGTCAGTGGAGGTAGCGGAGCTTGACTGGGGAAATCAGCAACAAGCTGAGGCCTTAAACCCTCCATATGACTACATAATCGGCACAGACGTAGTATGTCATCCTTTCACCCATGATTGGAGAAATTAGGATCAGGGTTTAGGGTTTAGCTTCACTCTGAGAAAAACTAAGATCGCATATTAGATTGCCAAAAAAGGTGCCACTGATGACCCTAAACCCTAAACCCGTATCCTTCTTTTTCCCATTATTGTTTCTATCCATTGAAGATATGGTTCTTTTTGTTGTACGAAGGTGTATAAGGAGCATCTGTTGCCGCCTCTGCTTGATTCGGTCTTAGCTCTTGCAGGTCCCAAGACGACATTGCTGGTATGTACATGCACCTGATCTTTATTTTTCTGGAGGCTTCTTTGACACTACCATTTTATGATTGTCAACTTTAATTGTGAAGGTGTTGTGATATTGACAGTTGAGCTATGAGTTTCGTGATAGCGGAGTGAAGGAGAAGCTGCAGGAGCTCTTTTCTCAGCACTTTTCCATCAAAAAGATTACTCATTCCAAGGTCAGTCATCAGGATTCCATTTGGTTTAGGGTTTAGGGCATATGTTGTAGTAATCAAGACGTTTTTGTGAGATGCTCCTGCCCTTTGTGCAGATTTTGCCTGGCATGAATTATTTTCACAATATTTTGGAAACATCAGATTATTGCTCACTAGCAGGTTTCGTATGAATGTAAAAATTTCCTCTCCTTCACTGAATTTGGATCAAACCAAATGCAGATGGACGCCAAGTTTCAACACAGCAATATCGATCTTTACATCATGCGGTGCAGTTTCCTCCTTGAACCTATTTGCATTGCAATTCTGCTCCGAGAAAGTCTATTGCCAGAATGTTTGATCAATCTCTCAGAATGCCAGATGGTTGGTAAATTATGATCCTTTTGGGTCAGGGTTTAGGGTTTAAGATCTAGGTTCATAAAACCTGGTCAATCATGATTGGATATCAAGTCTCAGGATGCAAGCAGCATGATGATCCGTGATTCTTTTGGGTCAGGGTTTAGTGGTTGTAACACCTGGTCAATCATGAGACAACTGGTGATCTGTGATGCTTCTGGGTCAGGGTTAGGGTTTAGGGTTTAGGGTGTAAGCTAAAACCGGGTCAATTTTGAGTAGTTTTGGCTACAAATTACTGAGAAATAGCTGTCTCGTTGGCCGTGCACGGCTGTGGTATTTCAGGTTGAATCGAGCAGAGGCTGTAGCACCAGAATGTGAGGCGAAGTCATCATCAGCAGAGGCAGAGTGCCCCGAAGCGTCTGCAATGAGCAGCACTGCTGATGGGCAGGCTGATGTCCAAACTTCCATTAGTGAGCGTTGGGAGGCAGGGAGGGTGGGGTCCATGGCAGCAAGGCTTCTCCGGGATGTGCAAATTCCACCCACTTAATCCATCAAGAGGTACTCTTTCTCAAGATTGTGTGACTTACAAACGTGAGGAACTTTTGCAGGCTTGTGAATTAAAATTAAGCTTCACATGACTGGATAGGATAACATAACTCATGGATAGACAACAGGATTGTGAAGAGGTAGTAGAAACTCTCTTCTATTACACCGTTCATTTTACATGGTGCGGATTGAAAACTAGGGTGGATTGGTCATAGCTTTAGAGGGAGACAAATGTTCATCCCTTCCATTTATATAATGGACTCAAGTTTACTCTCATGTCAGTAAGATTTACTTAAAAGGGTTGGTATCTAAGTGTATTGTTCATGAAAGACAAATCAAATTTGAAGTGAGAAGAGAGTGTTTTGTGTCATGTGGCATATTTCTTACTCTGGAACAAGATCATAATATTAGGGTCTAATCTATTATTATGTTTAGTTACACAATGTCTCACAATCTTGTTGACATTTCAATCCAATGTTTTGTCCCTTTTTCATCTTTACTCACAAAGAGTACTGCATTGTTTGAGGACTCTTACGAGATTATGCAATGGTAATAAGAGTTGCATCAAGGATGCTATTTCATTGCAATGAATCTCTCTTTTACTTATTATGATTCAAATTCAATAGGGGATTAGATGAGTATTCATATATTGTCAATTATGATAATTGGTGGTGATTATTGAGGTAAAGGAGTTAAGTAATAAAGCCACACTAGAAGAGTAAAGAGATGTCAAAGTTGGGTTTTGAGGCTCAAGGCGTTGTAACAAGCTTATGAGCTCTTTTTGGAAAACATGCTAAAACAAGGTGTTTCCACATCAAGGAGCATATATCTTGTATTTATTAGGTGCAACATAAGGCTTTTTCCATATCCACTCTTCATTGCTCATGAGTTCCCTTGATGTTCTTTTATACCTAGCTTTGTGCTCCTCCAAATCTAAGAGCATCTCCACCGGGGCACATGGCCCTTGGAGATTTGCCTTGATAGTGTTAAATATGCAGAATTGCCCCACACAACAGACTATAAAGCGGAGTCCCACTCCGCCGGGCCCGGTCCGTTTAGCATCCCAAATGAGGAAAGCTAATGGGGCCAGCTACACTATTTATGCCTTGGTTAAGTTTGGCATACTACAATATCAAGTCAAGATGAGGGCTTAGAAAATACAAGTTAGAAGTAAATTTACAAATATTTCAATTGTATCTATAATTTGGTGGCATATCACAAACTGGGGCTTGTAGAGAATGCACGAATATAGGGATATTGGTTTATGAAATTTCTTGTGAAATGTTATGAAAATTGGCATTATCTGCTAGTTCTACCACTTTTTCAACTTGTTTGTACCCAATTTAGCTACATGACTATGGTTGCATTGAGGTATTGGAGGTTTTGACAGTATTTTATTCACTTTGGCAAAGAACAATGACCAATATCCATAGCTTTTTATTGATTTGCTATAAACATAGTTCAATCTTTCATATTCCAAAACCCTTGCCTTCTTTTTATTATTTTATGAAAAACTAGCAGTTGGCGCTTGCTTTGCATCTCATTAGTCCAACCATTTTAATGTAGTTTTTATATTACAAAATATTTAAAAAAGAAAGGTAACATGGTTCACTATGTTGTTGACTGCGCGGTTGATCCCAATGTTTTTGTAGTTCACTGCATGGTTGACTGTACCGTTTCCGTAGTTCATTGCATAGTTTGACTCCACGGTTGACTGCACCTTTTCTATACTTCACTGCATGGTTGACTGTGCAATTGATTGTTGTGTGGTTTACTACACAGATTGTGATTTTAGTAGTATGATAATCAAGAAGTTCTTGAATGAGTTTCCATATTCTATTCTTGTCCAATCCACACTAGAATTGAGAAGATATTGTGTAGTAATTATCTATTTAAATATTTTTTATGGCGTAGTGAAGTTGGATGGTGTTTCTTCTCACGCCATCATTTAAAAAAATATGTTGCCATATGAACACTTTTAAGAGCCTCAAGCTATGAACCTTGGACTCAAGTGCCATTTTGTGGCATACTCACAATTTGATTTGAAGATTTCCGTGAACTTTGCTTATGGCCGACCACGTTTCAGGCACAACAATAGTACCAAAAAAAAAAAAAAAAAAAAAAACCATAATAACTTCTACTCCTATCAACGCGTAGCCAAATCTCCAAATTTAGTACATACGACTACGAATTCTCTTTTTCCCACACGAATGTAGATTTGTTGACTATGAATCGAAATTTACACATCTTTATTGACTTTGAATTGAAATTGATAGACTGGTTTCAAATAAATAATAATGGACGCGACAAGCAAATCAACAAATACACTAAACTCCAAATATATTACAGTACAAGGACAATAAACCAAAAAATATATAAAAAAATAAAACCTCAAAGGAGACGGTTGAAGTGATAATGAAAGTCACAATGATGAAAGCGCTGCCGCAGCGGCTCCGCGGCCATAAACCATCATCGTCACCAAACCCTCCAAAGCCACAAGTTCATTCGCAAGAGAAAACCACCAAAGTTCATTCGAGGATGAGTGATGGAGAAACAGTGCAGGAGTCGTCACCAACAAGTTCATTTATAATAGAAAAAAACAGGTATTATACATCCACAGCCTGCCCAGCTCTCCCACTTGCAAGCACCCAACTTGCACAGTACTCCTCCGACTTACACACTCAACATAAGAGGCTCTTGTGGAGGATTTGCCTTGTGCACATGGAGTTGTGGATGTTGCGTGCTGGGCAGCCATGGAGGTGCAGTGTGCGAGGGATTTCGAGTTCAGGAACGAGGTCTCTTGCGTTGTGATCAAGGCGTATGTGCTGTCGCTCTTCTTCCTCGTTGTCGTGTTGTTTCTGGCCGTGGGCGACGCCTGGACGCTGTACGCTGAGGACCGCTTCTTCGCCGTCTCCGCTTTCCGCTACCTCGATTTCGCCTTGACTCTGTGAGAAGCGGATTGCGGCGTGCTTAAACCCTAGGATACTTTCATTTCGCCTTTGGTGGCGGCTCCGTTGAGCGGTGTCCAGCCCCAGGAGAGTTTCTTCCCCTTACGCGGTTTGGGGAGCCTGAAGGATAGATTTGTTGGCTGTTTTCGAGATGGAGGTTCCGAGTTCCAAGCCTGGGGGGCTGTTTAGCAGGAACCTGCCGTTCCTTCCCGACCTCATGACGGCGCTCTTCGTGCCCTTGAGCTCCGGGCTCTTCAACTGCGCCGTCCCGGTGGATTGGCGCCTCATCACGAGCTGTCCGGGAGAGTTGCAGCAGCCACGGACGCTCCTCGGATCCCTTCCCGGGGTCTGCGCATTGCAGCATCCTCCTCCGCCGTGAGCAGGCGAGAGCCCCAAGCAATTTTAGTTGCTCCTGGAGAGTGAGTGACCGGCTTTGTTGAATATTGAGAGAGGTGCTACAGCTGCTCGGAAGAGAGAAGAAGCGGCCGCGAACAGGGAGCACCAGTGATTGTTGCCGTGAGCTGTTCTTCAAGGTTCGGTCCAGATAGTACGTGACTTATCATGGTCTCGAGCAGTAGCAGAGATTATCACAGTTTTGAGCTTAGGGTTAGTGAATTTCAAGCCCATTATTATGTGTGTGCCGATCTGAGGAGGTTATATACACACGTTAATACAATGACCTCTGTTTCTTATCCATCCTGGTGTGCCTCCATTCCTTGTCCTTGTCGTTGGTGAGTCTGTTCTTTCAGAGAAAAAACCTCTCCCTGGCACAGTCTGGAGGATGGTCTCTGTCGATGTGCCTTGTTTCTTAAATCCGTGTTGTGCAGGAGAAGCTGCAGCCGCTTGAGTGCAAGTGGACAGTCAAAAGCGCCAAGTCAAACATAAGGCTATGATTGAGGAGGAAAAAGCAGGCTGCGGCGGCGGTGATGGTGGGGCGTCAGTGTTTCTGGGCTGTTGCTCCACATCCTGCTCCGAAGCTGCTCATGAGGCGGAGATCCACATGGTTGATATACCTACTACTATTTCCAACCAAATGGCTAGCACCAATCTTTTGTTTACAAGTTGTAACAAAAGCTAGCACCAACAGAATGAGCATGAACATGGTGACTGAGTCCTGCTGCACACAGCAAAGATTCTGTTTTCCTTCTGGACCCCGTTTTGTTGAGACAGAACCATAGTGATGCGCCACCTCCTGTAAGTTTATAGAGGGCCCCACTCCCAAATGTTGAACGTGAAATCCGCTTCCCTGCATAACGTCATCACTGAGTCATAATTTACACTTATTGGGATACAGAAATAGCTCTCAAAGTGCGCCTGGTAACTTAGACGTCAAAATGGAAGAGAATTCAGGACATTTCTTGGTACATCTGTACCAGTGATGGCTTTCACCTACTACAGAGTACTCACATAGTTTATTTTTTCCGACACACTTTTTATTGTTAGACTTCCCCTACTGCAAGTCCCTGGTACTACAATATATTCCCACAGAGATTTGATTCCCTGGCACGCCACCCCCAAGGTTGGAAAACCCATTATTTTATCCCCGCAAGTGGAACTGCGAAGTAGACCCGTTCGACGTCTAGCTGAAGCCAGATCATCTACAGTGAAAAATATACCAGGTTGCATGTCAAGGCCCCTCAACAACAGGATTCTGGAAGCCTAGCTTGGTTCTCAAGTGAGCGACGATGGCAGAGATTCACCCTCCCAGGCTTATTGCACTGGGTCGACTAGATGCATCTCTTTCACATGTAGCTGCTGGGGGCCATCATTGGAACACACTGAAGCTGAACTTGCTGTGGTAGCTGTCTGTACTAGGGTGGACCTCCCTTGCACATCATCAGTCTGGTTGGTGAAGTGAGGGATGCATTATTGAGTGCAGAAAGTTGAGTCATCAAGGGAAGGAGTGGTTTTCCATCTCTCTCTTGCGATGGGTTGTGTGAGCCTGGAGTAGATCTGCTTTCGCAAGAGAAGGGAGTCTGCTAGGGTTGTTGGGGGAGTGGGCTAACTGGACAAGGGTTGTTTGAAGTATGCAAGTTCTTTGCAGATGCATGTGTGAGGAGGTGGCGGAGGAGGTGGCTTGGGGACGAAGGTGGTTGCTGTTACCTCGATGCCGAAGCATGGGCTGATGGGTTGGCAATTGGACAACGAGGTGCTGTCGCTCATGTTCAAAGCCTACGTCTTGTCTCTCGTCCTCGTCGCCGTCGTTCTCTTGTGGACTGCAGGTGACGCCTGGCTCCCTTTCCTCGAGCACCTGATCACTGGATTTGTAGCTGTTTGATCGTCACTTTTGGCTCTATCCTTGGCTAGGGCATAAGAGGCCTTAGATTTGAAGGGGCAAGCAGTGGTAATGTTAGATTCATTCAGTGAAGTTACACATCGAGGACTTGAGTTGTTCAAGCCACGACGCTAATGAAATGGAGTGTAACAATTTATCTGAAGGTGAATTTCCTGTGTGAGATCGCACCAGGAGCTAGGTAGGAACTCGTGGTGAAGCTCGGATGGTGGCTTGTAAATGAGGGTTCACACCACGTAAAGGTGGTAACCACCAAACCTACGTAGCATCCCAGTGATAGAGGTGGTGGGGTGTTCATGAAGGAACACTCCATAACTTTGTTACATGCCATGAATAGAATACAGAAGTAGATAGTGGAGATATGGACAAGCTATAGTGTTCCACTAAGGTGATTGTTGGGTATTTATGCTTGATGTGAACATTACTTCCCTTCATTATTTAAAACAAATTTAAATTGCAAACATGAACTCCAACAGGAAATGCGCCTTGCAGCCTACCTGCTAGTGCGAAGGGGGCATGAGATGTACCGGTGCCATTGAAAACGCCACTTGTCATCAACGCTACTGTTAAATATCGGTTGAATTCATGGTTAAATATACGTTGCAGGGACAATTAGCAAAACCCTAAGCGGGTCGGTAAATTCAGACGCGGACAAATGATCATTTAGGGTGTCCTAGGTATGGTACTTGTAAGGAGAGTAAAATCTGACCACTGTTGACAGACAACCGCATACTTTTCCAGAAAACCATAGACGGCGAGCAGCATCACATTGAGGCCAGACTACAGCGTTGAGAAAGAGGGCGAAGATACCTGAATGATCAGATTTAGGCCCTTAACGAAATCAACTGAGATTCACGGATGCACGGTTTCAATGGAGCAGAGATCACACATCTGATATCAAGAGATCAGCCATTCGCACATGGATGCAGATAACTTACAGACAAGCTGTTCAACACTGAAAGATTCCTGTTGTAAAATTGATAAGAATTCGTTACAAACAATCGAGACCTAAACCTGGACACAGGTGGCGGGGTATCAGTCACATGAAAGACCATAACTGTTGTTTGTACCTAGCCTAATTGTTACCTCCTCTACCTTCTCCTCCCCCTGAAAGTCTGGCGAGTTGCCTTCTTCGCAGCTGAGGCAGACATGCGTCCGCCACCCATTTCCTTGAAGGGCATGCCCATCAACTCGAGAAGCTTCAGCCCCTCGGAGTCGTTCTTTGCGGTGGTGACGATGCAGATGTCCATTCCCCTCTGCTTGTCGATGTTCTCAAACTTGATTTCGGGGAAGACGCTAATCTCTGGGAGTCCCAGGGTGTAATTGCCTCTTCCGTCGAAGCTGTAGGGGTTTACTCCCTGGAAATCCCGAGTACGTGGAAGCGCCAGGTTCAAAAGCCTGTCCAAGAACGAGTACATCATCTGCAAAACCAGATATCATCGGAATGAATCAGTAAAAGAAAAAGTTCCGGATTTAATTCAACCGCCAACAGATGATGAACAACACATTCTGATCTAGGACCAAGCTCGCAAAACATCAGAATTCATGCCATGTCCAGCATCTTATCGATAAGTAACAGAAAATTAATCTTCAATCTTCACATTCTGCATCCTACACATTCTATTCATATTTTTTACACATGTGTTACTTATTAAAAAAAAACCCAACGGTTCATGAACTAAACAGAACATCGCATTTTGATGTGAGGTCAAGCGGATTTTCTTCACATTCTGTTAGCTACTTCACAATCTTCAAACTTCACAATCTTCAAATTAAATACAACTGACAACGAAAGACGAACGTCACAGTCTGATGTGCCATCAAGCTCCCGGCGTCAAATTACACTGAGCGCCGAAACTTCCACAAATTATATTTCTCTTCCTCATAAAACCTAAAGCGAACTCATAAGACCTAATTGACAGACCAGTAGAAATTCCCGAGCAATATTAGAAATCCACGTACATCTCCACGCAATGTGAGCGTGACGCCGACGGGCACTCCCGCTCTGAGCTTAAACCCGGCAATAGCTATCCTAGACCGCGTCACAACAGATTTCTGGCCCGTCACCAGCGCAATATCCCGGATAGTCCCTTCCAGAGCTTTCGCATTTTGCGACGCCTCTCCTACGCCACAATTCACAACAACCTTCTTCACATACGGAACCTGCAAACACCAGGCGCAAATGCTGTGAGCTCACACCTCCAATCCAAACCCTAGCCCGACCAAAGAAATCCACACGAACCTCGAATTTGTTGCCGTACTTGAACTCCTCCTGGAGCGCCGGCACCACCTTCCCCTGGTAAATTCCGAGCAGCCGCTGCACGCTCCTCTCCTCGGTCTGCTCTTCCACGGCGACCGAAGCGTTGACGGCGACTACGGCGCGGCAGGGGATCCTGCGAGCGCACAGTGGCGCCACGGCGATGCGGCTTCCCATGAGGGCGCTGCTGCTGGAGGAGCTGGTGTTGGCCACCATACTAGTGGCGGCAGCCGCGGCGCACGCCATCGCCGCCATGGTCGAATCGGAGCTCCGGAGCTGCAACAACGAATTGCGATGCTTGTGTCTGTGTGTGTGATTGTGTGTGTCTGGAGAAGCGGAGAGAAGCCACGGATTCAGGGGTGAAGGAGACGGGGGCCGCGGGCATGGGGGCCTTATCCTGGGGCCTTATCTGCTTCTGGGCCCCACCTCGTGGTTACGGGTCTCACTACTTGGCCCCAAGGAGGTGGAATTCACAACTTTCAACCTAGTTTGACTATGATTTTCTAATTATTAAGGTATTATTGAGAATCACGTTTTTGTATTTCATCTATAATAATCGGTTTCTATTTCATTTACCAAATATTTTTTCTATAAGAATTCTATGGTCAACACTTCAAAATAATAGGAATGATTTTCTAATTTTCAATTTGCCGAACTTTGCATGCGTGGTACTATGAGTTAATCAACGGTAACCCCCCGGTAGCTTACCAAATCTAGTAACTAGTATCTTTGAATTTGAGGTACCTATATCCAACCCACTTCCATCCCATTACCACCCATTCAATTCCAAACCGGGTTTTGCTACTTGTCAGGACCCGCTTAAGTGAGGTACCTATTGGTGGCCACTGGCTAAACATGGCAGCACACTTTGAAAATTCATAAGTTATTCAAATTTCATCGGAAAATATGAAATTGTTTGGGTTGAAATTGTAATTCTATTGGCTATGTTATCATTTGGGATCTCCATATATGCTCATTGCTGTAACTCGTCGGTTATATTGCTGTAACTCATCGGTTATGGGGGGTTTTACCTTGGCTTCATTGATCTTAAACGTCAGAACATGCCTTTGTGGCGAGCAGAATACATTGTATGTTTGCTGTAGTTGGAATGAATAAACCAAAATAGAGGTTATAGGCAAGATCAATTGCTAAGTGTGAAAAATCCAGGAAACATAGTTTGTGTTAAGTGCTCAAAGTGCGAACGATGTATGGACTACTCATAAAACATTAGTACTTTAGGACCCCTGACAGTAAACCTCGCCCTTGTAACGACGAACGGGCCCCCAACGAGCACTCATTGGTGGGGCAAAAAGCCCCCTATTTTAGATTGTTGATAAACAAAACTAAAAAATTAAAAAATTAGAAAGATGTGAAAGTTTAGGGGTCTCGTTCCAAAAATAAACTCAACATTTCTTTTTAAAAAGTGCTGCAGGCCCCCTAATTTAAGAAACAGGGCTGGAGGAAGGCCCGCAGCTCATGAATGCAAGGGCGAGGTTTATTGTCAGGGCGTAAAGTCGTGATATAAAACGAAAATGTGGTCAATTCATCCCGAAGAAAGTGTGCACAAGAACTTCTCACCAACAGTTCAAAAGTATTGGACCGAAAAACTGTGACTTTCAATATACACAGGTGGTCCTACATGCTCTGCATGACTTATGAAAAGTGTCCAAAACGTACCTCTTTAAAGGTCCCTTGCACACAGAGAAAGCGTCCTAGAGCTCGTACGCACCATGGTTATGTCGAATCGAGAACTTGAATCACAGCAATTGGGTTAGAGTTCTAGAAAGACGATTCTCACCTTGATCAATTGTGTCGCTGTTGATGATGGACGATCTTGAGGGGATGGGAGTCTTCGGGTTCATGAAGGAAGCTATTCGGCTCATGCGCCAGAATTTTTATCTCTTCTTCACCTTCGTGACAAGCTTCACCATCCCCTGCTCCATTTTCACAGTTTTCTTGCTGTCCGCAGTCGATATTCACCAACGCTATGTGATCGGTGACTTCATTTCCAAGGTCAGTTGATTATACTGCTCATTCACTCTTTGATGTTTACTGGTGAATTGGTTTAACAGAGGGTGGCTTTGTTCAGGGAGAGCTTGTGATTTTCGGGTGGAGATTTGAGACCCTGATTTCGCCGCTAGCTCTCAACTTGGGCTTCACAATCCTCAACCTTCTTCCTGTTGCTTTGCTGAACACGGTTGTCTGCACACGAGGTGTGGTGACGATTTACAGGAATGAAGACCTAGCAACGTCAATAAAGAACAGTTACATCGATCTGCACTGGGCGGCCTTGAGAGTCTTGGCCACCCAATCCCTTATATACAGCGTTTTGGTTCTCATTGTGGCATTTTACCTTTATTTCCCTGACAGCTCTTCATATGTTGTGTTCGCTGGTGGGTTCATGGTTCTTCTTTATCCGATTCCTGCGTCACAAGTAACCGTATTAGAGCACAGAAATTACGGGTTCCGAGGAGTTTACCGAGCCATGGAGATAGCGGTTTTGAGGTTTTCGACAACAGTAGGGCTGGGTTTTCTTTCCTTGTCGTACTTTGTCCTGCTCAAGCTTCTTGTGGATGTGCTGTTGAAGGACTCGTACCCATTCTGGACTAAGTTTCTGGTGTATCCTCCGCTCGTGGTTTCAGTTATTGCCATGTCAATATTTTGGCAAGTGGTGTATACGTTGTTCTACCTCTCCTCCAACGTCCACGTTGATTTGGACAATGTCGATCTAATTCAGCCGGCGGCTGAGAACAGGGGACCAGACATCCATATTCATCAGCCTCTGCTGGTAGGTTCATTCGACGGTGAACAAGAATAAACTTGTTTTTGTTTGGAAACTTGTAATATAGTATGTCAGCCATACATTGTTACCTGCAAATTGAGATTAAAAAGGGTGAGCAGTTTTCTACTTACCTAACCAGAACTAGTTGAAGTTCATGCAGGACGATGAAGTTGAGAGAAGTGACGACTCAAGCAGCAAACATGAGGCAATGGTGAAGGATCTAGAAAGCTAACAGAAGGCTTGTGTAAATTAAATAGAGAGGTGAATAGGATTCTTTTTGACTTACATGGCTCATCTACCTCTCTACTATTCAACCGAGTTCTTGGATCGAAATTAAGTTGTGTATACTTCATTTTCGACTCGAGATCGTCATTCCTGATTTCCCATTCAAACACGCGTCAGCTGGTTAGATTACTCTCTGACGCGGTTTCCAGGTCTACTCTTCTCTCATTTCGTGATGCAGCTATGTGTTAAGAGTTCAAAGACTGCATCAAATTTAGATGAGACTGCTCCAAATTCATTTGTCACGAGGACTTTGTGGGCTTAGCATGTGGGTTTCCCAATAGAAACTTAGTAATTCACAAAATGCTTTCAAGCTCAACCAAAGAAGATCTGAACAAATAATCTTGATTAATTTCTTGGCATACCAACGACTAAAAGTGGAGCGTTCTTCGTCCTCCACTTGATTAGGTCCGAGCCAACTCCTACGCATCATGATTGCTCAGCATCGTTCCATTTCCGCAGCCAGGATACCTCCTACAGCCAATCTACTGCATCACAAGATATCTTACTCAAAAGGTGCCATTTATTTGTTCCCGTGCTCATTATCCCAGTCCTTACACAAATCTACAAACATGATCTTCCAAAGCAATGCTAATGCAGAGTGTGTCTGAGCTTCTCTGAATCCAACACCAACTAACAGCCAACAAATACCAAATGCTGCATTGGAATAGGTAACTCACCTTAAATTAAGAAATTCACTGCTTAATTATCTTCTTTCGGCAGGTACTTCAGCTAAAAGGTCCTCAATTGGTCGCAATGGTGCCGTAGTTTCGGCCACGGCTTCTAAGACCTTATTCTTGGCTCGATCTAAATTGCTCACGCAAGAAGCGATCAACTCTGCCACCTGATTGATCAAAAGAAAACATCGGTAAGTTTGCAGGTACCCAATTATACAGACTTTCAATACATTTCAATATTCGGGAAACTGGACCCTCCAAAACATAACGTACTAGAAGGGTTGTAAGCAGCAGAGTGAATTCTTATTTTAACAACTTACGACGATCACTTATTACCGACTGTGACAATGTCATGGTACATCTCCCGTTAATAACATAATTTTCACCTGTAATGGTTATTTCTTTTGTCACGTTGAAGTCCGTTACGTGATTCCTTACCAACCAAGTAAAGATGAACTGCATCTTGGATAGTCGCTATATGGTGTGGCTTATCTAAGCTCGAAAGACTTGTGATTCATGTTGGGCATTAGGCAACAATTACTCTTCTTCAATACGTGCGATACTGCCAAATGAGATATAAATGCAATTAAGGTATCCTTGTGTAATATTTAGAGAAGGGTGGAAGTTGGCAAAGGAGCTGACCTGAAGATTGGATACCTGTCCACCAAACCAGGTATCCCTGGGAGCGAGTCGCAGATTGTGTGTTTCCTTGAAAGTATCCGTAGGTCTTTCCATTCCTCCCGGCCTTACAATCTGCACGCAAGGAACTCAGAAGCTTAAATCACCCACAGCCTAAGTACATTCTCTTAGAATTAAGAAGTAAACCGCTTAGCCTAAGATAAGAATAAATAGAATTTCAATCGATATTATTCTGAAAATGTGGTTAAGAAAGTGCCTGGGTGCTAAATATACCGTTTTCCACCCACAGAACCAGATTTTGTAGGACTCACAGTATAAGGCAAACCACTGTCTTCAAGAGCCTTCTCAGCTTTCGCTTTCCAAATCAAGACACCCCAGAACAAGCTGCAGGATCACACTCAGCTTAGATATAAATGGAGGAGCAATTTGATCAAACGGTGAAACTTGACTGTTGACATATATGTGGTATTTCTAAACTTAGCGCATTATAATTTTCAGAGGACATTTGAAATTCAGAAAACCTGGCTTTGCCTCAAAGAAGCTTAGTGCAGAGAAGGTTTAGGTGTATACTTGAGAATACCAGCAGGCCATCCAAATTTTGTTGTACCAAGAGATGTCACTAAAATAAAGTGGTTGACCTTCGCACTTGTTGCTGCAGATTAAAGATATAGTGTTATTCGAGGAGCACTTGCTACAAAGAAGTTCACGCGAGAACAAGAATACTTGTCTCGCGTGTTGTTCTCACACAATGCGCTCTAGAAATCTGACTTACTAAAACTGAAACTCAGTCTCAGAGAACTAAGCTAGTATTGAGCAGTTCCTACTTATGACATTTTCTCCTGGGAAGCTATTGAAGCAAGCATATAACAGTTTCAAGCGTCTCAGGAGCAGTCGTTCTTTACCAGCTTTTATAAGATTCTCTGTGGCCTTGTAGTCGATTCGGTAGGGACCTGTAACATCCGAAATTTCCTTCTCACTCGCACCAATCGAACAGACAACGACCCCCGCATTCCCCAAGGCACTTGTAATTGTGTCTTGCTTCTCAAGATCACACTCCACCAACTCCACTGGTTCTTTTCCTGAAGAGCTGGTTTTAGAGAGCTTGGCAGCCTGCACCGTGGATCACGTGCCATTTTAGCCTCGCCAACAGTCTCAAAGGGAAATTAGCTACTAATTTCTTCCGAAAGTGATGCTCTCGCACATGTAAACGCCGAAATTCTTATAATTTACTAACAAATTCCCTGGAACTGAAACTAATGAAGTTAAGGAAGCCGTCCAATTTTAACAAAATTCACAACAAACCATCAGAGAGAGGAACAGCGAACCTCAAGAAGCGCTTGTCCTCTGGAAACAGCCCTAACACCTGCTCGCACTTGAAATCCTGACTTCACAAGCTCCCTGCTAATGCATCACAGAATTAGCTCTAAGATTTTCCTATCACCATCGCCATCAGTATTTCTTCCAAGACATATTTCCAACCAGAAAACCAGCACACCTGACCGCGCGCGATCCGACATTGCCAGTGCCTCCAGCCACGAACACGACATTACTGTCCTTTCCCGATCCCGACGCCGTCCCTGCCTCAGATTTCTCCACATTCATGGCGCCTGCAAGCGAAAATCAAGAACCACTTCCATAAATGCCAAAACCGCCTTACAAAGAGGCGATTACCTACAGCAAGGGTCCATGCTGTAAAATCGCATGGCAAACAGATGAGCCTAGAATGCCATACCGCTCTGAGCTCGAAACACAGTGTTTCTCCTCAGGCTAACGCCATAGCCAATTCGCCCCGCGCCACAACCTCGCACTCCACCAATCGGCAGCGCTTGCAGCATCTCATTCCTAAGTGCAGGCAGTCCGGGAACAGGCCGAAGCTGGAGCACTGACGACGACGCCATGACCATCGCCATCGCCAACAAACTCGAGGACCAACTTCATCAATCGATCGACAACACTTTCCTCCACACATCGACCTCACTTGGTTCAGTTTCTATTGACATCCAGGAGGGACTTGGGTGATATTGGGGTAACACCAGGGTGATATCGTCTTGATACACTGGAGGGTATTTAGTGACATGGAGGTGTTGGGGGTGGAGGGTATCGAGTGAGGCTGTTCTCGGAAGTTGGAACGTGGATTATTACCTTCGCAATTGGCTGTGATTGGTGCTCGCAGATAAGTATAGGGTGAGGCCCTGGCGGGAGGGCCTCACCCGGCGTAACGCCCGATCGGGACAGTGAAATTTTTTTTTGAATTTTTTTTTTTATCTGCCCGGTCAAAATGCCGTAAAATTTCATAGTGCCCTACTGTCGCGCACGTTCTGCGCTGTGAGGTGCGCCGGAATGAAGGGGACACAAACCCGATCGGGCGTTACGATGTGCACGCGTTCCCATGGGAGGCATGAATAGAGTACCTCCCCCTTAACTTATTCTTTTCGAGATACAGAGATCTTTATTTAGCTTGCTTTTTATTTTTCCTATTGTACACTGTGGTGTGAACCTTCTTACTATCCGTTTGGATTCTCAATCTAAAACATATTTAGTTCACAAAAGAATAAGATGTGTAGTGGCAATTTATGATCCTGCACTCCGTGTACAATATTTTTGAATATGCTACACCCCTTCTCTACCATTAGCCCCTAGCGGACCAAGTGTCATAAAATGGCAATTTGAAGGTTTGGTTAGGTTCTTATGGTGTCAATTTCTAACATTCCTCTTTGAATTATTTATTGTAGATTCGCATTACTGTAACCTCAGTGGGCAAACAATTTTTTACTAAATCCAACATTATTGAAAAAGTTATAGAATTTTGAATTTCAAATTGGGACAATGGGCACGTCGGGCACCTCCTAAAACTTTTGCTAGGACACTCTATTGAATGTGAGATTTTCATCACTAGCAAATAATATCACCTTGTCTCATATTGTCAAAAGAAAAGTTCTTGTCTTTAGTGATAAATAGCATATTAACCCGAGTCAAACATTTTCACACATTGTCACACATCGTCGGGCAAGGTACCAAATAAACCTCATACTTTCCACATAAAACTTAGAGATCTTCGTAGTTTTCACTTTTTAATTTTTTCCACAACAATATGTGGTGTAAACCTTCTTATCGACCATTTGGATTATCAATCTAAAACATATTAAATTCACAAGAAATTAAAACGTGAATTGGCAATTTTTGAACCTCAAGTCCTTGCGCATTTGTTTTAAATATGCTACACCCTTCCCCCACCTCTATAAGGTGTAAGGTAGAGGCACCCAATTCCGACCGGCCACCCAATTCCGATTAGTAGAGTATGCATGGCATGGTGCATGAAAATGGCAAATGCTTGAAATGGTGCATGAAGTGACCCAAAACCAATAACTCAAAATCTGAAAACACCACTCATTATCGGCATTGGGTCATAATGTGTGCAATTTTGGGTTGCTCCACCTCAATTGAGCTCTCATTGGTGGCATTGCCTCGAAAGTCGAACAAGGCCGATCGGTATTGGGTACCTTCCATGAGTTGGTTATCCATGGCATGTCATCTCTCTTTTACTCACTCTTACTTATTGGCATTGGGTGAAGGAGGGCACCAAATCTCACCTACTCTAGAGTTTGATTATGGGCTCCGATGGTTTTTGGGCTTTTAAATTCTACATCAATACCAAATCTTCGTGATTAAATTTGAAATAATGTTTGTTGAGTTTCATTCCTAATTCCGCATCTTTCTACATAAATGTTTTTGACATACAATGTCATTTGAGTCCCGAACTAGCTTAAGTGATCGGAATTGGGTGCCTCTACCTTATAAGGAACTAACATCATGCTTAGTACAATGGTAATGGATTTAGACCTCTTGCAGTGCCAAAATTCGACACCAAGTCTGCTGATCCACTCAACCGTTTTCTCTACTTCAAAAACGCTGTAATCTTTCAATCCGTGTAGTCAAAGTTTATGAAATTTTGTGAGGACGTCACTGAACAAAGTCTTAATTGAGATCCTATGATTAGAGGTAGAAATAATATTTTTTGTTTCCCTCCTTACTCATTGCACAAGAACAAGCAGTTTTGAAGTGCTTTTGGTGTGCAAAATGCCATGGGCCTTTAGGGGTTATAATTTGGTGTTCAAAGAACCAGCATAGTGGTACATAATTCAAACCTTGCGCAGTGCAAAAATTTGACATCAAGTGAAGTCAAAGTCTATTGATCCTCTCAACGCAGAGAAAAAACTAAACCCTATGCTCGACTTCAAACACTATAACCTTTCAATCCGTGTGGCTGCAATTTATGAAATCTTGTGAGCAAGATATTTAAGAAGTCTTTATTAGGATCCTACGGTTCAAATTGAAAACATTCCACTCTTTACACAAAAATCAATAGTTTTGAAGTATTTCTGGTGAAAGAGTTGCAGTAAACTAGTCTCAGCGGACCAAAGAGAGAATTTACATGAGTTACCATAATGACAAGCCGTCTTTCAAATGAATTGGGATCTATTGAGAGCAGGTGTAGACTATTGAAGAGAGGGTATCTCATTGGAACTAGCCTCCAAAGTGCCAAGTGTTCCTCTTCCATCTCTGTACAAATTCACCTCCCTCTCTCAATCAGCAAACAACAAGCACTGTCCTCTAGCAATCCATGAGTGCACCGTCTGCGGCGGATGAGCTTTCCTAGACTTCACATGCCATGCTAGTCAAGTTGAATGGTGATGAACAACTAGGGCTTTGATTTGATGAGCCTGAGCAGGGATGAAGCGGCAGCAAGTCATCTCGCGCTTCTTCACTCCCAAAGCGACTGGAGCAGGATCGGGATCGGGAGGAGCTGGAGCAGGAGCAGGAGCAGGAGCAGGAGCAGGAGGAGCTGGAGCTGGAGCGTCTGCAACGCCTTCTGCGACTTCCGCACCCTCGCAGAGCTTTAGCAGTGCAGGGATCGTGCCGCTTGCGACTCGAGCGCCGGCGGATTTTGCATTCACGTCACGATCCTCCAGAAAGAGGGCGCAGCACGAAGACCAGGGCAATGCGGGAGAGGAGAGCCAGCCGGAGAGAGCGTCCGCATCAGGTTTGATTCTGAGGATTGGTTTGAGTGTGTGAGTGATGAGGGTTTAGGGTTTAAGGAATTTAGGGTTAGGGTTTTACGATGAGATTCAGTCTGTTCTGGTTATCAAGTTAGCGTAGCTCATTCTGTTCGTGTAATCTGAGGTCTGAATGTTGTACTACCATAGAGCTCAAATTGCTCTGCTTTTAAGATGTGAAATCAGGTATCTTATTTGGTAACCAGAAAGGTCATTTTCTATGTGGTGGCTACATATCATTTGATTCCTTACGGTTTCTTTTTCGACTGAAGTTTTTGAATGGCTTGTTTATCATTGAAGAGTAATTTATGTGTTAAGTTGAAGGCAAATATGGCTGTTCTGCAGGTAGTGGAGGCGATGGGAGTTTCAGAGCTGCTCCGTTGCGCAAGAAACGATCAATTGCAAACACTGTGGTTCCTCCACAAGATGAGGAAATTCGTGACGTTTTATCCCCAGACGTTGAGGATGAAAGTCTGTCCGAGAATTTGGAGAGAAGACGAGGATCTGTGGCCAGTGACGAGGAAGCGGGTCCTTCGTCCCAAGCTCCTCCGCTGGTGATCCAGCATCGGAGGCCGTGGGGGCCGTACAAGGAGACTGTCATCCCAGCTGTGGATCCTGCTCGCCACAGGAGGTTTGTGAGCAAGTTGCTGGCGAGAAATGACGACAGAGCGTCGGAGGAGGAGCTCAGGTTTGGGAAGCCGCCGCCTGGCAAACCGACCTACACTCCTCTTGAGCTCCAAGTTGTGGAGCTCAAGAAAAGGTACTGCAATATTATACCACTCAGGAGCTAGAATTCTCAGGAAACGTTTCTTCACCCTTGTCATTTTCATCCAGTAGCAGTCATTTGTAAGTCGCCCAAAGTTTCAACTAGATACCTCCGCTTTTGACTAGTCTTTTCTCACTCTAAATAGCTATCCGATCAATGGAAAAGCTTGGTGGTCTCATCCGTCAATTAAGTTCGGAAGAGCTCAGTGTTCTCTAAACTCAGGTGATTTTCAGGTGACTTTACAAATAGCTATAGTATTCTCCTTGTATCTGCTAAGACATTCATAATTGGTCGCATCTAGTATACATGCCAATGGCTTCGTACATCTCGTATTTTCACCTCTTTTTTTCTGATTTTTTCTATTTCATATCTCGATGGTTTGCTGCAGGTACCCGGACGTGGTCCTCATGGTAGAAGTGGGATACAAATATAGATTTTTCGGGAACGACGCAGAAATCGCCGCGCGCGCCCTGGGCATCTTCGCATACTACAACCACAACTTTCTCTCCGCAAGTATACCAACATTCCGGCTCCACGTCCACGTCCGAAGATTAGTGGAAGCAGGGTACAAAGTGGGCGTAGTAAGACAAACCGAAACAGCCGCAATCAAAGCCCACGGATCCAACAAAACAGGCCCCTTCACGCGCGGCCTCTCAGCTCTCTACACTCGTGCAACTCTTGAGGCAGCGGAGGATCTAGGAGGAGGAGACTCAGAAGGGCATGCTGGTCGCTTGCACAGCTACCTCATGTGCATTGCAGAGGAGCCCATTGCATTACAAAAGGTCGGCACTAGTAGGAGCAAGAAAGCTACAGTTGTAAGTATGAAGAGTGAGGTGAACCATGATGATGCTGGCTACTATGACACTCGGTTGGGGGTTGTGGCGGTGGACACCGCGACTGGGGACGTCATGTTTGGTGATTTTAACGATACTGTCATGCGGAATGAGCTTGAGGCGAGGTTGCTCACTTGCACGCCTGCGGAGTTGTTGCTTGCAAGCCCTCTCTCTGCAGCTACTGAAAAGGTGACATTCTCCTCTTCCTCAATAATTCAGTCTTTTTAGCCATGTGTATTCTAGGTGCATATGGATTTCTTGAAAGCGCTGCAACAGCTCTCTACATGCCGAAGTTTGTGAAATGCTGCCAAAGTTGCCAATAGTTGTAGTGTGAGCCTCTAATGGAGTTGGAACTTGCAGCTTGTGTTGGAATACGCGGGACCTACTTCAGAGATCCGCATAGAGCGCATTTCTCGAGACTGCTTCAGAGATGGAGGCGCTCTTGCAGAGGTGGTGGCTTTCTACAAAGCCAAGAATGACAAAGGGGCTGTCAAACTTGAGGAGAATGTTGATCCAGGTTTGGAGGTAGGTCCTTTCCAACTAATTTTCAGGAAAAATCATTCATGTATTGAACGTGGGTCTTATATCTGTCAAGTCACCTAAAGATTCAATAACATACTCCCTCTTTTGGCTACTCTCTTCTCACGCTAAATAGCCATTAGATCAATAGAAAAGCTTGGTGGTCTTATCCTTCAATCAAGCCATTGGAAGATCTTGGTAGACTCTGATCTCAAGTCAAAGTAGTTGTAGCCGTCTGTTAGAGTGAAGAAAGAGTTTGTGTACGATCAACCCTGATGAATTATAGCCACCTTTCTCTCCTTCGAGCTGATTTTGGATTATTTGAGAACTATTTTGAGCTGATTATATTTATTCAAAGTGAAAAAAGAGGGGTGATCTTATTTGCGAAGAATAATATTCGATCGTTGCATGCACAGGCTGTGTTGGCCATGCCAGATATTGTAGTGCAAGCATTGGCCCTGGCATTGCGCTACCTCAGGCAGTTTGGGTTGGAGAAGGTGCTTCAACTGGGAGCGTCCTTCCGCTCATTTGCAGGCCACAGTGAAATGAGCCTCTCTCCAAACGCTCTTCGGCAGCTTGAGGTAAGCACTTAACCTCTCTATGCTCTGTGCTTCTACATGGCGTGAGCGTTGGGTAAAGTCATTTGTAAACCCACTCAACGTTTCAAAAGGATACCTCCCCCCCCCCCCCCCCCCTTTACATTAAATTATACTCCTCTTTCCTCACTCTCAATAGCTATTAGATCAATGGAAGAGCTTGGTGGTCTCTGAACTAGAATTCTTAATAAGTAGGGAAGAGCTTGGTAGTTTCTAAACTCAAGTTAGAAGTCGTTTTAGCAGCCTTTGAGAAGGAAGAAGGAGAGGTCATGTTGTACCATGAATCTAGCCGCCTTTTTCCTCTTCAAGGTGCTATTTAGGGCTTATTTAATAAATGTGAATGAGAAAAGAGGTCAAAACTCTTGGTAGCTTTGCCTCACTTCACAAATAACTCTGCCGTTTGGAAGTTTTCAAAGTTGTGATTTCGTTGATGCAGATTTTGAGGAATAACGCAGACGGAACTGAGAAAGGCACACTGCTGTGGCTCATGGACCATACCCACACACTCTTCGGTGCCCGCTTGATGCGTCATTGGGTAAGTTTTTCTGAGCTGCCACTAGTGTCACAGTACAACTATGGCCTTCGGATATCGTGCTTATGGTGTGGATACCATGTCAACGTTTTTTTTTTGTTTTTTGTAGCTGACTATAGCAGCCTAAACCCTCAGCCCCGAACCGGAAACCTGAAACCTGGACGGAAATAGCTTTAAGTATAACCTGAATCTTCTTATATCGTTAGTATTACAAATTCGTAACTACTGTGATAATTTTTCACTCCTCCAACACCTTGATTGTCTTCAAAACTAAACATAGGAGAGATTACATATGCAGGTAACTCACCCTCTCCAAGACCACGAATCCATCGCCGCCAGATTAGACGCAGTGACAGAGATATCGGAGTCCATGGGGAGCGTGGGAGTTGCCCAGGCGGATGGAGCCTTTCCTGGTAGTGGCAAGGGCGGAGGCTACGTTGGGTCCCTCAGCCGAGGCGGCCTTGGAGATGGTGGAAAAGGAAAAGGGCTTCTGGCATCTCTCCTCTTCTCACTCGGCAGATTGCCTGATGTGCAGCGTGGAATTACCCGGATTTTTCTCCGAACTGCCACAGCTTCCGAGGTACTGATCTTTTCCCAATTCTTTGTAATGTTCAGCTTGTCCTCTAGATAGTTCTCATCTGTAGTTCATAAATGATGTGTAGGTTTGCTTCATAAAGTGTCGTTATTGATGATTTTTTGGGGCTGAAGTAGAGGACACTATCCCCGTTAGTTTAAAGGCATGCAACATGATTTTCTTCCACAGTCAAACTCTTTATAATGTTCAGCTTGTCCTGCAAACAGGTTGATGAATGGTGTGTTATTAGTAGCTTATCTGGGGTTTAAAAGTTATTTGTAACGTCACTTAAAGTTTGAACAAGATACCTTTGGGTTGATCTCATGCAACCTTTTTCTTCACTCTCAGAGACGGTTAAAAATTACTATTACTTGAGATTAGAGACCACCAAGCTCTTTCATAGGATAGACTACCAAGCTCTCCCATTGATCTAACGACTATTTCGAGTAAGAGAAGATTAGTCAGAAAAGGGAGAATTTATTTAAGCTTTGGGTGACTTTTTGTGCTTCCTTATATTTTCTCACGGAATTGGTTCCTTTGGGCGCAGTTTGTTTCGGTTGTTCAAGGACTCGTGCGAGCAGCCATACAACTTCGCCAGCTCCATCTTCACAGAAATGAAAATTTTGAAACTGAAGTGGATAATCAGGGTGTCAGATCCACTCTCTTGAGACGTCTATTGGCGGCTGCTTCATCAGTTTCTGTGTCCGAACCTGCAGCCCAGCTTTTATCTGCTCTTGACACCGACGCTGCAGCTTCTAATGATAAACTCAAACTTTTCCATTGTAGAGATGGAAACTTCCCTGAGGTTCAACCCTCACCTCATCCCTTGTAATTCCATATATTTCATGCGTTATGGTGCTGGTGTAGATTTAAATACTAAACGTTTAGGAGAGTGGTGAAATTTGTATTATGGTGCTGATGTAGATTACACTTCAACAGTGGTGAGGTTTGGATCTTTGCTAGAGTCGTTCAAGCAAATCGTGTACTTCGTGGTGTGCGCATCTTTCAGTGTCACCATGTTATTGAACGTTTCATTCATGGATTTGTAGGTTACAAAATGCCGGCTTTCAATTGAATCTGTGGAGCAACGGCTTGAAGACTTGCTTCCTACCATTCGAAAGGTGACCAAGTTGCCAAGGTTGGGGTACATGAGTGTCTCTGGAACGAGCCATTTAATTGAGGTAAAACTGGTGGCTTGAACCCTGTTTTGAGATTCTGTTTCCATAGAGTCAATTTGTTAAAACACCCAGAGTTTTAATAAGACCCCCCTCTTTGCACTAACTAGTACTCAACTTATCCAAAATCAGCTCAAAGGAGAGAAAGGTGGCTAAAGTTTATCAGGGCTGATCTCACACAAACTCTTTTTTCCACTCCCAAAGACAGCTACATCCAGCCTGTCTTGAGTTCAGAGACCACCGAGCTCTTCGATTGATCTAACGACTATTGAAAATCTGGGTGACTTAACAAATAACTCTCATGTCTCAAAGTATCTTGCATTCTGCATCTTGTGGATTATCCAGTTTTGTTTGCAGAGGTGAATTTTATTTTAATATGTTTGTGTGGTTTCAACAGGTTCCTGTAGCGCAGCGTGTACCACCCAACTGGATCAAGGTGAACAGCACCAAAGCCATGCACAGGTACCACCCTCCGGAGGTGTTGGAGGCATTAGACGCTTTGGCTCTTGCCAAAGAGCAGCTCAACATCGCATGTGCCCAAGCGTGGGATGCTTTTCTGGCAGATTTCGCTTCACATTATGCAGACTTCCGGGCAGCTGTCCAAGCTCTTGCGGCTCTGGATTGCCTGCACTCGCTCGCAATCGTGTCTCGAAGTCAGGTAATTTATAAAAGTGCGGCAAAGATACCTCATTTCTCAGTTTTATTTATTTAATAAGCGCTACAAAACGACCTCTCCTTCTTCGTTCTCAAAGGCAGCTCTAACTTGGCTCTTCCATCTCATTAATAGCTATTAGGAGTGAGGAGAGCTAACTTTACCTTTTTGCAGGGCTATGTGCGTCCTGAATTTGCGGACAAATGTGACCCTTCTCAACTGATCATCGAGGCTGGCAGACACCCTGTAATCACATAACCCTTTTACCTCCATATCTTCTGCTTTATTTAATCTGTAATAATGTAGTTGTATCTCACACAAGTGCCCTGAATTGTCCTCATGTTGTGTATTTTTTTTCTACCAGGTTCTGGATGCGACATTGCAAGCTGAGTTTGTGCCGAACGACACTTTTTTACATACCGATCAGGAGCGGTGCCAAATCATCACTGGGCCGAACATGGGAGGAAAAAGCTGCTACATCCGGCAAGTTGCTCTCATTGCCATCATGGCTCAGGTAACGTCCATTCTCCAAGACGCTGTAAGAATCATGTCCAAAAGAATCTGTAAGGCCACCCAAAGTTTCCATAAGAGACCCCTTCTTGGACTACTCTTTCTTCATTCTAAAGAGTCATTAGATCAATAGAAGAGCATATAACATGATGCATACGAGCTGCCATTCTCTCCTTGAGGTGAGAGCTGATTTTCATGGAGATAGAAGAGGTACCTTACTCACGCTACAGGTGACTTTACAAAGAAAGTCTTGAGTAATGTGTGGCGCTGTTTTGTGATGCCAGGTGGGTTCATATGTGCCAGCGGCATCCGCTAAACTGCACGTATGTGATGCGGTTTTCACAAGGATGGGGGCGTCTGACAGCATCCAAAAGGGCTCCAGCACCTTCTTCGAGGAGCTCAGTGAAACCTCGGCCATTTTGAGGCAGGCCACTGCAAGATCCCTTGTTATCATTGATGAGCTGGGCCGTGGCACCAGCACACACGATGGCGTTGCCATTGCGTACGCCACTCTTCATCATCTCCTCAAGGAAACCAGGTCAAGAACTTCTCACTTCTATCATATGAAGTTCCTACCCTTCTTGTAATGTCGTTGAAAGTACATTTTTCTCCTCAAACCCTGAAGCTTGAATTCCCTGTCAGTAGGGTTTAAGGGTTGGAATCCTGCAAATCCTCATTACATTCCGTTCAGTTAAAGGGTCTAACTGGTTTTTATCTTCATGAAATGGCAGGTGTTTGACATTATTTGTGACGCATTACCCAAGGTTAGCAGACCTAAAAGACGAGTTCCCAGGCAAGGTCGGTCCCTACTTCGTCTCATACTTGGCAGAAGGCCAAGCAAACAAGCAACAACCGGAAAGAGGAGGACCCCTTTCACAGTATCAAGAGGAGGCAACTCAAAGAATCACCTTCTTATACAGACTTGTGAAAGGAGTTGCAAGCAGAAGCTTTGGGCTCCACGTTGCTCGCCTTGCTCAGGTTTATACTCTACTCTTCTCCGAAACCATGAACCAACCCTGAATCCGAAACCCGAAACCCTGAGTTCCTTTGGCAGCTTAGTGTCATTTCCCATGACAAAGTTACTTCATCTGAAGTGAGTTACTGTTGTCCAACTTCATGGAATGTTCGGTGATGTGTCACACTCTCCTCCAACCTCAATCATTCCAACCTTCTAGAGGAAGATGAAATTTCAATCCGCTAATAATGCAGGAGAAAAAAGATATTGATAACATTTAATGGCTAAAGATATTCCTCAGTAGTTAGAAGTGATAGTAGATTTTTTGAGACGTTATGCGATAATAATTATCATTGTAGTGTACCTTATCTTTCGAGTTTCCCTCTGTTATCTTCGTTTCTCCAGGTGCCCGAGGTTTGCGTCCTGCAAGCGGCTGCAAAGGCCGCCAAGCTAGAGGACGAGGTCAGTGCAAGAGCTGCAGCAAAAGCAGCATCAAGCTTTCAGCCTGAATTAGTGAAGGTGGAGGAAGTAGAAGAAACCTCAGAAGATGTAGAAATGGTGTTGGAACCGGAAGTCTCCCTGGAGGACATGAAGAAACTCTTGTCTCTGGTTGAAAGGGCAAGCGCCCTTGAAGATGAGGCGTGTCTGAAAGCAGCCCAAGAGCAAGCCAGGACCCTTTTGACACTCTAGAAGTAGGTGCATTTCTCATCTGTAGCGTTGTTTGCCCCCTTCTCAATCTTCAAAGAATGGGTGATGAGGCTCCTTTCCTGGAAATAAAAAAAAAGGGGGGAAAGATTCAAAATAGGTGTTCCTTCTCCTCAAGAGGCAAAGAACGGATTTGCCTATTCCACAGCTGCTTGCAATCTGTAGAGATGACGTCACTATAGGACGAATGGTTATCGGTGGACCCCACAAACCACCCTCCTGACCCATTTTCCACATCGTTCCCCCGGAGAGTGTCACTAGTAACCTTTCAGAAAGCATGACATCGGTGTGCACACACCGCACACATACCAAGGCTGCGGAATTGGTGCGAATATGATACAATCTCTGTCAAGAATTTCTGGCGTTTGTGGATGGGCTTTTTACCTGACAGCAGAATTTAGACCCGGAAATTCCTCGCACACCTCGAGAAATACCCTGCCTCTGGCACCCAAACAGTAACTGGATAACAATCGTGCAGCGCTGCAGACCAAGTTCCACTTTTCAATGGAAGTTCAGGTGGTCGCTCCGACTCCCTCCCTCACTCAAGGCGTGCCATCTGTACAGCAGCAGTGGTATTAGAACAGTTCCCGAGCACGCAATAGTACGCTAATCCCTAGTAGAGTCTGCAATATTTTATGCACCACAATCATTTGCGTCAGGCACCTTTTCTGCCAACTATATTCCCAGTCAGACTAATAAACTAAGTTACTCCTCCGCTCCGGCATTCATCACTAAAGCTACACTTAAGTCTCTACAGTTAACATTCACAAACAGTGGGAGCATGTCAGATCAAGCAAATACCAGGCAGTTCAACTCGTCATTTACATAATAACGGGGTTCAAAACGTGACGAGTAATACTGGACATGAAGAGCTGAAAAATAATGAAGGTGAAACCAACTCAGAATCTTGACTGACACAACTTGAACCACAGTAGGAGCATGTCAGATCCAGCAAAAGCCAGGCAGTTGAGGATCCTTCACAACCTGACGAGTAATGAAGGTGAAACCCATGCACGAATCCTTCATAACGTGAAGGTGAAAGCAATGCAGAATCTTGGTCTGCTACTCGAAACCTTTCGAAAAACATTACACATGATAGGAATATACTGAATTCAACCAATCAACAATGTAATCACAATAGGAGCAAGCAAAAAACAAGAGCCGAACTCACAGCGGACAGCACTTCACAACCGGAAGAATCATAAACTTGAATCTTGGTCTGATACCAAAATTTCAAAAAAACTATACATGGTAGAAGCATACTGATTCCAACCAATGGATGACAGTAATCGAATCAACAACGTTACTCTATCATTTGATAGAATAATCCTCCTAGAAATCTCTTCTAAATCAATTGTAAACTTGGGACATAAACCTAAATACTTGATCTCAGACTCTTCAAATGATCCATAGAAAACTAAGTCGCTGTACTTCGGGTTTAACTCCCAAGTCCAAACTGGCCACCAATCAGAACCTCCGCATCAACCCAATCTGGGACTGGGCATCACCAAATCTGATCAAGCTGAGCATCAACCAATCTCATGATCAGACTCTGGCATGAATCCTCGGTTCAAAGCTGATCCCAGAGCATCGTCCAATGTTGATCTCAGGCAAATGATTGGGAAACCCTTGGCTCGGCCACCACGCCCACGCACGGGACGCAAGATTAAACACAAGCGCAGGCAGGTAGACGCTGTTGCTGGGGATGGTGAGGAACAGGAACTCACCGGTGCCGAAGCAGGAGAACGGCTTGCTCGGCGCCATCCGCCGCTCAAACTCACTGCAAATCCCCCTGGGCATGCGCTCCACCTCCTGCCACACCATCGCTCCAAAGTCCAGCTCCCAGATCTGAATCCCGAACACAAAGTCCTCCGCATCCTCCACTCCACCGATGAGCAGGAGGCGCTCATTGCAACAGACGACAGAAGGAGACATGATCGGTGACGGCATGACGACGGGAACCTCGTGCCATGTGAAGGTGAAGAGATCGTAGGAGATGAGAGACAGCGTTGAGAAGGGGAAGGTGAGGCAGTAGAAGATGCCATCGCGCCAGACGAGCGTCTCGCCGCCGTATTTTCTTGAGGGAGAAGGGATGCCTCCTCTGAGCCAGCGGTTTGTTGCAGAGTCATAGACCTCCGTGATCATGGAGTGATCCTCCAGGCGGCCGCAGACCAGGATCTTGTAGGTGCGCGACGCGTCGTCGAACACCATGCCGACGGTGGTGATCATCCAGGTGCTCAGCGGCGGCAGGCGGCGGAAGGAGTTGGTCACCGGGTTCAGAACCGCCATTGATGGCCACTGGAACCACGCGTTCGAGAAGCAGAGCAGCCCGCCCGCTGCCGCCACAACGTGCAGGTTCGTGGCATCGAAGGGGATGCGCAGCATGAGCCATGTCTGGAAATCTGGAAGAAAACGAGAGAGTGAGAAGATGGACAGGATTTTGTGTAAGTGCTAGAAAGAGAGATCAATGTGTGTGAGAGAGAGAGAGGTTTTGTTAGAGAAAGAAAGGGAAACTGATTACGAGGAGGATTCTCTGTTCAAGGATTTCCGAGAGGTTGAGTGGTTTTGTACGAGAAAAGAATCCGGAAGAAATCAATATCCTCAGGTTATGTGATCGGGAGAGATTTTCTGAGAAAGAGAGAGGAATCTGAAAGGAAACAATAGCGTCAGAAGCGGCGAGAATTTTGTGAACAGAAAAAGCTTCCTAAGAAGATTGCGTGAGGGGCGGATATTGCGTGTACGGGAGAGAGAGAGATTTCGTGAGGTTTCGGTGCACTTGCCTGTGTCGTAGATGGAGAGGGAGGAGGCGGTGGAGGTGATGACGATCCAGGGTTTCTGCTGCGCACTGCTGCGGCTGCGATTCGCGACGAAGGATTCATCGAACACAGCGCGGTTCCACGCGCGGCAGACGGAGCGGAATCGCGCGAGCGAGATCAGCGGCAGGTGCAGGTGCACCTTCTCGAGGAGCTCGTGCGGCAGGGCCTTCCACCGCGCGGGGTCCAGGTCGCCATCCCGGGAGGATTCGCCTTCGTTTCCCTGGCGCTCATGATCCTCCCGGTCGGCCGCGATTGGCATTTCTCCGGGTGAACTCACGCCGCCGCGGCGCCTCTCAACCGCGTCACCATCCAATGCGCACAAGGCGACTCACAGCAACCAAGAATTCACTGATCCACCTCCAACGATCCCCGCCGCCAACTCCAACCTCCACACTCCCACCCCGCCGCAATCCGAAACCAAACCCCGCAACCACCGCCTCACACACAAAAAGCAAGAATTCCAAACCCTCACTCCCCAGTCAGATCCTCAAAGAAAGAATCCTCCAAACCCCGGGAAGAATCGCCAATTACACCTCTCTCTCTCGCTCGCTCGCTCGCTCGCTCTCTCGCGCTACTCGACCGGCGCGACCGCCATGACGACGAGTGGAAGCTAGCGACGACGGCGAGCCATGAGTCCGCCGCGGCCGCGGTGCGCTCCGGAGCAGGCGAGCATGGAGGTTGGCAAGCAGGCGCGGCGACAGCGAAGTTAAGTAGGAGAATGGTGCGCGGGTTTAGGGGCGGACCGAGGTGAGGCGTTTATTAGTGTGTTGGTTGGTCCGGGGAGTAGTAGCGCATGCAAGGGCCCTGCCACTCCGCAGCAAACAAGGCGTCATTCCGGATCTTCGTCCTCGCTGACCTCCGAGCCTCGCTTGGGCCCCGCCTGCCACGTCGGACCCCCGGGGCGGCCACCTCGGACCGCCGAGGCTGCCACGTCGGGTTCTGGGGTGCCATGTAGGATCGGGGCGGGGGACATGGGGCCCGGGATTCTTTCGACCCGGTGCCGGTGCTGTCTGCTTGCCTGGGTTGGAATAGCCTTGGTTTTTAGGGGGTGGGCCTCTTTTTTCCTCTTCTTTTCTCTACTTTTTTTGGGGGTGCTGCCGGGATTTCATGATTTTGTTCCGGGGCCTCAGCAACTTGTTGTGTGGCTTCCGTTTCAAGTGTGTGTTGTGTGTGCCTCGAAATTGAATCCCCAATGAGGTAAGCCCCCCTATGACCGACAAGTTAAGGAATGTGCATATATATGGAGAGATAATTGTACTATTATTTTTCAGTGATAGCCGATAGAATTACAGTTCCAACCCAATTGATTTCATATTTTTTTGATGAAAATTGAATTAGTTATGAATTTTCAAATTGTGCAGTCATGTTTAATGGGTGGCCAACACTAGGTACCCCCATAACCAACGACCAAAAGTAAGGGTCTTGACTAATAGCAAACCTCCATTTGGAGCTCACTTGGTGGTAATGGGATGGAAGAGGGTTGGATATACCCCAGTTTTATAGGCGTTGGCTATGGGTTTTTGTTGGTTATGGGGGGGGCTTACCTTAGTGGGAGGAAGTCCCCAAGGGGAAGAGGAACTAAGGTTTTCTTCTTGTACCACTTTTAACGTCATCGAAAATGAATGAAAATAAAATATGATACATTTTGGAATGCGTCGAAATGTTTCTTCATATCGCTCCTTGTTCTACTCAACAATGTAAGGATGTGACATAGTATTCGTGAAAATGTCACATAACTTATAGAAATGTCACAACTAACATTTTATTAGATACAAATAAGGCCAACATAATTTGCAACAATTGAAATTTAGTAAAGTTGATAATACGATGAAAAACTTCTAATTGCTTCGGAAAAATATCAATTATTATGCAAAACCATCAATTGTTATGCAAACAATGTCACATGCCAATGTGATGTTTTCACAAATACTATGTTAATTTATGGTTGATTTGGATCTTAGAAACAACTCAACTATAGTACCTAAGATGTGCCGCTATTTCCTATAACGTTTGAGCTCATTCTTTTACTTATTTGTGATCAACATGACGACAAGAGGCCTACGAGTGGTCACTTTTGGAGTAATTTGCAAATTTGATAGACCAATACTTCATCTCTGTTTGATCCACGGTTTAAGATAAGTTACTTGGATCCGAGCACTTCCAGTGAGAATGTGCTCCGGAGTCTGACAAGCAAACTACACTGATGTCTAAAGTGACCAGTCACGATGAAATGTACTCCATTGAGTAGATGATGTTCTACATGATCTATTACACTCGTGGATGAAACCATGTCTTGTCACCCCGTTTATCCTTAAAAGGGTTAACACAAAAACAAAAACAAAATTACTACGGGTTATATAAATAGTCTGTGCTGTAAGAAGAAAGTGCCTTGTTGGACCAATCCCTACATTGTAAACATTTGAAGTTGATGTCACAAGTTAAACATTATACAAACAGGATCCATGTCAAGGTGTGTTTTTTACTGCAAATTTTTTACTGGGAGTGTTTGGTGAATTGTACGTAACGCACTTGAGACAGTTACAGTAAGAAAAAGGGGCAGAAAAGGGGCAGAAATTGAGCATCAAGATCAATATAACTTGTATGACAAGTGCTAAATCAGGTTTTTTCCTATTTAAAAATCAAGGGTAGCTCTTTTAAGCAACTTCTAGTGCAATTGTCCATTTCTGAGGGGTTTTGCATTGATGTGAAGAAGGAGATATTAGCCAAGGGGCAGGTTAAAAATACTCTAGTGTATTTGGGAATGGTCTCTTTTGTATTTAACCTACAATGACAGATTGTTGGCATTGGACTCATCTGGGCTTGCAATTATTTCATTTTCTGCTTAATTAGCCAACCCTTAATTCCACTTGTCATCTCCAGCTAGTGTTTTTTTCTATTTTTCTGTTTTTTTTTCTATTTTTTATATCACAAGGGTAAACAGTAAGAATTTTCCTAGGAAGACTTGTCTGTCATAATAATAATTTGTTGTGGTTATGATGAAAGTGGGAGTCCTGACTTGGATCAATCATACACCACAAGACATAGTCTTTTGCCCCTTTGAAGACATTTATTTGCTCCCTTTGACATTTGCCCCTTTTTTCCATTTGACATTTGTTGTTTTGTTCTCTAAAAAAATTTGAGAAAAAACCTTACTAAAGTAATTTGACCTATTTGTACGTTTTCCATTTCATGCCAATTTGGTCGCTAAATTTTTAACTATTTATTGAGATGTGTCATTGTATGAGCTTAATGGGAATTTTATTTGTTTTCACATACATTTTAACACGATCAAATACTTTCACACATTGTTGGCGGAGATCATTTTCTTAACATAACAACAAGAGATTTTAATAATCTTAAGTTATTATATTGAGTACAAGATGTGGTATGAAGATACTTTGATTGTTTGGATTCTCATTCTATAACAACTTGGATTGGTTCCTAGAAAGTTAGAATGAGTATTGGTGATTTTTGAAGTGATGTTTCTTGCACATGTTTTTTGGAAAGTCTACATTTGTTCTTTAAATTCAAAAAAAGGAGTACAAGCAAGTGACATCATGGAAAACATGATGGCATTTGTAATGTAAAAACTTGACATGATGACATTTGAAGTCAAAGTGAACTATTTCATTCATCCCATGCAATAAAATAAAACTATCTCTTCACTTCAAAGAGTGTAACAATCTTCCAATCCATGGATTAACCCTTAAACGTCATAAGGTGTCATTAGTGGCCACAATATGTATGGTGTTGTATTTGAACATGGTAAGGTTCAAATATTGAAATCACCTCCAAATGCAAGATGTCACTTGAAGAATTCTTGATCCAAAGGTGTAAGTCTTGCTAAACTTTAATACATTCTTTGCACATAATTAAATATGTGCATGTATATACTACTCCCAAATGACGTTTGGGGTTGAAGTTGATGAAATTTGAGAGCATGTTATTTTATTAGCATAGGTCAAGATCTCACGAATAAAAATTGTTAAATGCATTTGTCTTGCATCTATATCTACTCTACACATTAGCATGGGTATATTTGAAGCGTTTTTGGTGTAAAATAGTCAAGAAAAATCATGGGGTCAACTTGAAATGGCAGTTGTTGGCCTCTATCCTATAATGAAATATTGGAATTGATTGCCTTAGAGCATTTGATTAATATCAAAAGAAAATTTATTTAATATGTGAACATTTGTAAGACACATTATGTAGTTATCCTACAAGAGTATATAATATACGGTCATTGAAAAGATTTCTACACAATATAAAAACTCATTTAATCATTTTGATACATCAATAGGATGCATAAACTTTAGTGTAATGATGTAGTTAAAAACTAATAAAAGGAAAATATTTATGACCCACTTTGACTTTTGGTTTAGAATACAAAAAAACAATTGTGCCTTTATATTATAATTTTTTTTACCTTTCTATGAGTTTGAACCTACATATATGTACATAGATCATTAAAAATATTAATTTAAAGAAAAAATGTGGATCCCATGTGGTAAAATTATATTGTAGCCAATTAGTTTTCCAAACAATTCTATATTTCAGAAGAAGGTGGAAAGAAAGCTCCTTTTTATGAGCATTTTAAATAGCTAAATGTCAAATGTAGGTATCAAGAAAGGACCTTCAATAATTAATGTGACAAATTACTCTATTAAGTATTAATTCCAAGTATCTATCTCTTCCAAGTTTACTACTTTACTTCGACTTTAGAATCATAAAAAATGTATGTAGAAAATATATAGTTCAATATGACAAGTATCTACTCTCATCAACCCAAGGTACATGTTGCCATTATCAAATGGATGGCAGTAACTATGTCAAGCATGCAAATTCTTCAAGTAATGTTAGTTTATTTGTCAAAAATCAACTATTACCAAAATTTGTCATGGAATTATGTAAAATGATGCTAGAGTGATGTTGAGGTAGATTTACTTATCTCAAGCAATCTCTCACTTCAATCTTTAACTAACAACATTACCATCAAGCTTTTACTTTGGTAAGTAATCACCTTATCCTAATTTCATTTAACTTATCTCTTCCTTTAACATTCTCTCATTACTTATGGATATCGCTTATTGACTTCAAAATTATAACTTCAACTATTTACTACAACAATGAATAATTAAATTTTTCAACTTTTGTATTCACAAGGGTGATCAATCATTTAAAAACTTGATTTAGAAAAATAATATAGGTTTTTTACTTTTCAAACCAATTGATATCATGTCTTGAATTTATTGAAGATTTACTTCATTATGTAAGACCTTTGATATTGAGCCTTTTGTTGTACACTACCTTAGATGGCCAATATGATCCACTAAATTTAGTAAAACAAGTATTAAACTATTAATGCAATGTTACTTCTTCCACTATGATCTTCACTCTTGATTCATAGTCCATACAATTATTACGGTATAATCTATTTTAGTCGCTAAAAATTTGCATTTTATAAATACAATTAAAGTGAAACTTTTTTTATTTTGTAATTTACTACAGTGCACTGCTTATTAACTTATCACAATTTCATATTACTCTCTGGTCAATTATTATTTCACTTTGACAAGTAGTATCACTATTCTAACACTGATCTAGTTTGGAGTAATTCAATCCAAATAAATAATAATCACCTTCCTCAAATTTGGTTCTTTGGCACGGAAATTCAATTTGACAAAGTACCACAATAAGATGTATGCATGTATGTTATGCATGCATGGACGTCCTTCATAAATTTGACGCAGCTTGTTTGCACGCAAAATAATCCAAAACACCATGCATACAAAATTTGGTTTCCAATTGGACAAATCAAAGAGTTTTTTTTTCTCTATTGAGGTTCCAACATTGATACAGTCTAAAGTAGAGGCACCCAATTCCAATCATTTAAACCAGTTGTGGACTCAAATGACATTGTATGTCAAAGACATGTATGTAGAAAGATGCGGAATTAGGAATGAAACTTAACAAATATTTTTTCAAATTTATTCTCAAAGATTTGGAATTGATACTGAATTTAGAAGCCCTAAAACCACTAGAGCCCATAATCAAACTGTAGAGTAGGTGACATTTGGTGCCCTCCTTCACCCAGTGTTAATAAGTGAGAGTGAGTAAAAGAGAGAAGACATGCCATGGATAACCAACTCATGGAGGGTACCCAATGCCGATTGGCCTTGTTCGACTTTCGAGGCAAGGCCACCAATGAGAGCTCAATTGAGGTGGAGAACCCAAAATTGTATACTTCGTGACCCAATGTCGATAATGACTGGTGTTTTTAATTTTGAGTTATTGGTTTTGGGTCACTTCATGCACCATTTCAAGCATTTGCCATTTTCATACACCATGCCATGCATACACTATTGATTGGAATTGGGTGGCCAATGAGAATTCGGTGCCTCTACCTTAGTTGACTTAAAGAACTTAGTTGTTATTGAATACATATTGTGAATTTGACTAAAATAGTAGTTTTGACAAATATATCTCTATTTGAGTTTTAATCACTCAAATTTGCATGGGTGACTTACACACTCAAGACTCACGAAATTGTAATGTATTGTAGTGTTTACTTCTACTTTTTGAATTACTTATGAATCTAAAATCTATTAAACAAAAATTTCTATTTAAGATGAAAAAGGTCCTTTCAAGAGTCACTACCCCTTAAGTCCTTTTTCTAGGTGTCTTTGATTTTTGTAAAAGACTCTCACATGTCGTTAAAAATACCGTGATTTCTGAACAGTGTGGATGTGCCCACTTTTTTACAACACTAGGGATCATCACCAACTTGTCACATACTCATTTCATGGATTGAAATAAAGGAGTCTAAGGGCCGCTTCACACTTGGTGGCCAAGTCGAGAGGCCGTCAATTTCCACCAATGAGATTGCTAGAATGGCCAAAGTCCGGACTTTGGGCCTTCACACTTGTGCCCAAACTCCAAAGGCCATCGTCCTACATCGCAACACTTTTGGGTAGTTTTGGCGCCAAAGCGACGGCCTCTCAAGCAAAACTTGGGTCGCCCATTTTGCTCGACCCAAACTACAATTGAGAGTCTGTCGATTTTTTTAATTAAAATAATCAAAAAGTGACAAGATCTAGACCGTTAGATGAAAGAGACCAAATTTTTGGGCTGATTTTTTTGGCTGATTTTTTTTGGGCTGATTTTTTTGGCTGATTTTGATTGGCTGATTTATTTGGGCTGATTTTTTTTGGCGTAATGATATGGGGTTTGGACTTTGGACTTGGCCTTTGGGGCTTCACACCACGACCGGCCAAACCTTCAATCTATATTATTTAATGTATTTTTTTGGCAAAAAAGTTTGGCCTCTCGCCATAGTTTGGCCACTCATTTTGACGGTCGGCCTCTCGACTTGGGCATAGTGTGAAGCGGCCCTAATGATTTTGAGTGTATTAACAGCATGAAATTCCACGAGGAGTATAATAATGATCATGCAACACAGGACAACACGCAAAGAAGACATAAATTCACATGCAACGGCCACTTGATGTTCAATCAAATTGGTGTGTGAAACACAAATACTTGCCTTTGCAATGTCAATATGGTAGATGAATACATCAAAAATTCAAGCCATGACATTTTTCACACGATAACTTAATGTTTTCATGTCTAACGCACTTTCCTATTATGTGTAATGATATTTTGTTGTGGGATGCAAGCTAACAATTTTCACTTAGTTTATTTTTAAAAGAACCAAACATACGGTACAAGCAAGTTATTTTGCAAATTGAATATAAATGTGAATTGGTTAAGTTCAATATAAAATATTTTCATGCCATATTGGCAAAGTCGCACTGTATAGAACTCACACTATTTTGAAATAGAGAGTCTTTATTACCGGTAGTATCCATTCATGTAACAAGCATACCGTATGCATCGATCAGTTTCAGCACCTCCTTGCCAATCATAGAGGTTTGAACACAATGGGTATCACCTAGGCATTACACGGATATACCCTTGGTATTGTACGGGCATCACCTAGACAAATCTCTTGAATTTTTTTGGGCATTCTCCTTTGTGAATTAATTATGTACGGAGTCGGGTAACGATAATATTTGATGGAGGTGGGTGAACATGAGACGACCAGGAGAAGGAGGTGGTGTAAAAACATTTGAGTCATGCCATGGAGATGATGTGCAAAGGCTTGGATCACAAGCTTCCCTCCCGACATCAAACTCTGCGCTGGCTTGTCGCTCGCAGGCGCAACAATGACAGCCCGACCACCATCACCACTCACACGTGTTCCTTCTCTTTTTTGTCGTCCATGACGAGAGAGAATGACACCAAGGTGAACAAACAATACAGGACCTCTTCAACGAACTTATTAACTTGCTCACCTATATTTGAGGTGGGCCTTCCAAGTTTGTTTTCGTGGGGCACTCTTTGCACCGTCTCCTTGCTTTTGTTCACCAGCAAAGAATTGGCCTTGACAGCAAAACAAGGTGAAAGAGCACCTTGTGGTCGCAAATACTCCATCTTTCAACCAAAAAAAAAATTATATTGTGATTTTCAAATAGATGCAATTTGACTTGAACGTCATAGTGATCCGAGGGGTCGTTGGGTCGACATGGGTCCTTAACCCCTAAATGAAAAAAGTTCCGAGGTGGGCTTTTGCAAATCTCGAGCATGTTCTCATGGTTGCAAATTATATTTGCAATTCTTGAGGCATTGTCGGGCAAGGAACCAAAAAATCTTCTTCCTTTCCAATTCAAACTTTGAGATCTTCATGAAATTCACATTTTACCTTTTCTATTACAAGACGTGGTGTAAAACTTCTGATTGACCGCTTGGATTACCATTCTAAAACATATTTTGTTTTAAAAAAAAATAAAACGAGAATTGGCACTTTTTGAACCTCCCACTCCTTGCACAATTGTTTTCAATACGGGACCCCCCCTCTCCACCTCTTAAAACTGGTGTACAAGGAGTTAATATCATGATCAACATGATGATATAAAATTTAGACCTTGTATAGTGCAAAAATTTGACACCAAGTGAAGTCAAAGTCTACTAATCCACTCTATGCAGGGATGAAAATGAACCCTTTTTCCCACATCAAACACTATAATCTTTCAATCTTTGCAGTCAAAGTTGATGGAATTTTGTGAGTATGTTATTTATGAAGAGTTAAATGAGATCCTACAATCAAAACTAGAATTACAATGTTTTATTTCCTTCCTTCCTCATTGCACTAGAACCAATAGGTTTGAAGTGTTTTTGGTGTGAGTATTCAAGTAACTTTAGGGGCTCAGAAAGAAAATATATTTCAAGAAGAAAAACAACTCTCATTGAAAAATTCAAAATCTAAACAATGCTTTCATTTTGAAAAGCAACAAGCTTCAAATTTTAAGGTTATCCTCAAAACTAGATGTGGGATTAAGCACTATGTGTGGCCCCCATTCGGCGCCAAAGAATGAACACACACTTTATTCACGCCGGCCCTTGCCCCTTGTCTGAGATTGAGTTCTACTCCTCTTCTATTGAGGAGGACGATGACCCACTAAAATTGTAAGTTTTACGTTCCTCTTGTTGATTGTCATTCCGCCTACGGCACCCACGGCGTATAAATATAACAAATACAGTTGCTGCCGCTACTAAAGCTATTCCAGCTGCAACTGATACACTACTAATGAGAGCAAGGTTAGGAGGCTCTGTTGGTGGCTTCAGTGCACACGTTGGATGCAGGCAGCTCCGGTTTTGAATGGAGGTGCCAAAATCCCGGGCAACGCAGAAGCCGCGATTCGGGGGCAATGTAGTGTTGCGTCCGCACACATACACTGATTTTGGCTCCACCTGCAAAGCCATCAAAAAAACCATGATCAACAACAGACACCATGACACACTCTCACATGCGCACAAGGCTACACCTGTTGTCTTGGCTATTTTCTTACGTACCGCCCCCTTCAAATCTTCAGCAGCATATTACAAACATTAGTGGACACACGTGTTTAACGTAGAGGCACCCAATTCCGATCGGCCACACAATTCTGATAAGAAGAGTATGCATGGCACGGTGCATAAAAATGGCAAATGCATGAAGCGACCCAAAACTGATAACTCAAAATTTGAAAACACCAGTCATTCTCGGCATTGGGTCCTGAAGTGGGCAATTTTGGGTTGCTCCATCTCAATTGAGCTCTCATTGGTGGCCTTGCCTTGAAAGTCGAACAAGGCAATCGACATTGGGTACCCTCCATGAGTTGGTTATCCATGGCATGTCTTCTCTCTTTTACTCACTCTCACTTATTAACACTGCGTGAAGGAGGGCACCAAATCTCACCTACTCTGTAATTTGATTCTGGGCTCCGGTGGTTTTTGGGCTTCTAAATTCTATATCAATTCCAAATCTTTGTGATTAAATTTGAAAAAAGATTTGTTGAGTTTCATTCCTAATTCCGCATCTTTCTACATAAATATTTTCGACATACAATGTCATTTGAGTCCCCAATCGGCTTAAGTGATCGGAATTGGGTGCCTCTACCTTTAACACTACTGAAAAGATGGTATGAAACCACCAACTAGCGACTAACTCGTATAAATTGCCGTTATTTGGTATACGGTAGGTCAGCCCATTATTACCCACTTTTCCATTACCGTCCACTTCTAAACATGTCATGGTGTATCTCCTCAGCAAAGCCTAATGGTATGAGAAATGCGTGCACGACTTGTGTCTAGTATTGTACCACCAGAACGGCACATAGAACAAACAGGATGTTCATTAAATTACAAGATGTTTACCTGAATGGTGCAATTTGCGGGACCAAGAGTGACCATGGATCTTGCATCAAAGTGCCGGCCAGCTTGCTGCTCCCTCACAATGGCCTTGATTTCCTCGATGCTGTTCTCCACCATTAGGAGGTAGATCGAGATGCCGGCGACCCCGATCAGACTCCCGTCCGCTCGAAACGCTGCAAACGGAGCACGACACAGATTCACAACACTCTCAGTGACCACAAAATTAAAGGATCATTAATAAATATCAATTTTCCATTCGATAGTAAAAATCAAAGAAAAAGGAAGAAAAAGAAAAAGAAAACCTTTCTTTGGAATTTTGTACCATTTCAAGTTTTCTAATGTAAAGTTTTATAAGCTTTTTTAAAATTATATTAAGAAAAACCACATGACAAACGTAACCTTGAATATATACTATGAAATACTCTGCAAAGGTTGGTGGTTCAAATCCTAACCATTAAATCTGCATTTGGGTTAAAGTTTGGCAAAAAATTTAGTTATACATTAGATTTTTTAAAAATGATAATAAACAAATTTAACTGTTATTTCACCTGGTTTGCTCGCTACAAGAATTGTTTTATTGAAGCGAGAAAATTCTTCGAGCTTGTATGTGAAGTCGGCCAATGGGTGCATCAGCCTTTGGTGCAGCATTGCCGTGAAGGAGAAGAACGACTCCATGGCGTACAATGGGTTCTTCACGTCCCGGTAGATGTTGATGAAGGAGCCCCCAACTGTGCGCAGCTGGCCAGTGAACGATGCTGTCAGCTCCCGGGACTCGGGAGAGATGGCGTACACAAAGAGCTTTGTCTTAGCATCAACCATGGCGGCGGTGGGGAGACTCACATTCGCTTCCGCAAATGCTCCATCCGTGAGCACAATTATCGCCTATGGGACATCCATAAAAGGTTATATTTGCAACTAATGCATCATTGGCACTTTTTTTCCCCAAAACTTTCTAGATTGCCATGTAAAAATTTTAAAATGTTTGAACTAGTTTTAGGGTTTACAAACCAAGAGAATTTCCCATCAAAAGTGGCGGTGTCGCCAAACTTGTGGATGTATTATCAAATATGGCCATAGAAGTTTTCTCACCTTGAGAATATCCAAACGGTTGATGCGGTCAAAATTCTGCAAGGCTATGTCGATAGCGGAGGTGATGTTGGACGCTTCAAAGCGGACCGGGTCAGCTTCCACCTCATCCAGCTTGGCCTTCAACTCCACGTACTCAGGAAATCGATGGTCATTGCTGTGGTGATCTTGCACCATTACCTGCCAAAGCAGAAGACAAGTGCTCCATTGTTACATGACTTCCAGAGCTCCCCATAAAACCCGAACAAGTGGTGATAACCATCGTCGCGTCAGCATTATTAGTAGGAACATGCCAAACCATGGGACTCTTCACATAATTGATCTTCACATTGGCATTAAAATTCTTTGCCAAACCACGAGAGTGTTACTCTAATTTCACGACCTTGAAATTTCAAAGCTGTCCTGGAAAGTGGAGGCGATCATATACCGGCGCTGACACAAACTGAGCAGCGGTGACAGAGTTGAATGCTATGATGTTGACGAAATCTTGGGGTGCCAAGGAGAGTAGCAACTCCCACGCTGCCGTTTTTGCGGTCTCCAGGAAGACTTCTCCGCCAAATTTGTCCTTGTTCATCATGGACTTTCCAATGTCTATGATGACCATGACTGCCTTGGGCACGGTTGTCGACGCAGTGTACCTGATTCCAACAAAGACGACTTTTGTGAGAGCCATGGCGCCGACGAAGCAGTTTTCCCGAGAGCATTCGATGGGACATGCCAGCCGCGAATTCGCGTCTCATAACCTCGGCAATTCGCTTCATCCTACACACCAGATGAAACCGTTTGTTAGCATGGGCATGTGACATGGAAGAAATGGATGAGAGAATGGGGAATACCAAGCCGGGAAACACCCTGTACGTTCCCGTGGCCGTCCCAAAGTACACCCGAGTGAATCCCTCGGGAGTGGACATTGTTTTAAACACAGGATCCAGCTTCTGCTGGGCACACATTTGGGCCGCCGTTGCAATATTGTCAGTGTCGGAAAACTGCGCTGGTCTGCGAAAGCGAGGAAGAAAAATCAAATAAATCATCACGAGCAAACTAGAAAAGAACTAGAGTTGATGTTCACGTACATCACATAGCTCTGGTTGAAGTTGAACATCATATAATGGCACGTGTTGTTGGAAGAGTCTTCTCCCGGACAGTCGGTGTTGTTTGCAACCCGGATGAAATTAAACGCCGGAGACATTGCTGTTCCCACAACCTCCTCCAAAGAAGGCTTGCAAGCCTCTCTGCTGCACGCCTTAAGAGTGGAGTCGCACGTCCCCAGCAACGCTACACATCAAAGTTAACCCCTAATCTTATATACATGCACGTATTTTACATTGTAGAACACTTACAAGCAAGCACCTTACACCTTTAAATTGGAGATTCTTCAACTAACACCTTTGCATTTGGAAGTCATTTCAATATCTCAACCTTACCATGCGCAAATACGACACAATTCATGTAGAATATACATGAACTTGAGAAAAGGTAGGAATGACAAGAGTGTGCTTCAAGCTTACGACACATGTTTGCATCATTTTCTGATGCTTTCTTGACAAGCGTGTCCATCTCCGATATCTTCAAGGCGATGAAATCCTGTGCATACGTGCCGCAGATTACCGGCTTCACTAGCAGCATCGAAAGCATCGCACACAGGATTCCTATTTTGTTGGCAGCCATCTCTCCCATCGTTGACGATTTCTGCAAACAAAGACAGAGAGTTTACTCAAGCATAATGTGTTTAGAGAAAATAGACTTCTTGAGGCCTGGTTAATGGATGGTAATGTGCAAGCTGGCCCTGGTTATGAGAAGAATAAGCTTGTCGGTATAATTGATGAGGACGTGCCCGCAACAATTATAGGCTCCAGTGACAAAGAGAAACTCTCGCAGTTCAAGACCAAGCCACCGAAACTACCAGTGAGCTACCGACACACCGAACTCGGTACCTGCAAGTCAAGCTTTTTACATGTTTCTCAAACGAAAAAACTTGTACGAAAGCAATTCTAGAGCTTCTGATGTCGAAATTCAGTCAACAAATTCAGTTGGCGACACAGACTTTGCTCAACCTGTACACAAAGCTCCAAGTGGCCAACAATTACCTCAATGGTTGGAGAAGAAGAACTAGCCTGGCCTTTCAACAAAAAGACGCTTCACTTTCGGAACCTCGGATACCGAACAAGTTGTACTCACCAACTACGGAATCCCAGCTTTTACGTGAAATTTGACCCCTACCGTACCAGAGCATCTCCACTCGGGGGCCTGGAAACCGGGGTAATATGGCCGCCAAAAGAACCTGGAATGCGAGCCCGGGATGACGCAGTTGGTGCAATCATGCACCGCAAAACTGGGAAAATTTTCCTAAACCCTGTAAACACTGCCGCAGCCATTGCAAAAGCCCCATGTGGAAGATCCTCATTGAAGGTCGCGCCCAGTAAAGTTTTCGAGGAGGCCGCCATAACACCCAATTATCCCGTTGCTCTTTATAAAACCGCTAAAATATTTGGAGGCCTTCAGTAACCCGAGCCCGCGGTGGAGGGGCCATGCCACCCAGACCCCTCAAACCGGGCAGGTCTGCCGGGATGGGGGCCCGCGGTGGAGCTGCTCTCAAAACTTGGTTCACATGATACCAGGGTGCGCATGCGATGCTGGTTTGGTCTAGGACGGGTGCGGATTTGGCTGAACCTCCCTGATGTGCTGAACTGACCCACGTCGAGTTCACCTCCAAACACCGTTTGACAGCCATCCCCCCCCCACTATTGCCCTACGCACATGAGTGCGAATGGGGCCTCCGTTGGGTCCCAACCCGTGAGCGTAGGGCCCGGGTTGGGCCTGACTAGCCTCTATGTGCTTGCCCCGACGAAACATGGGAGGAGGGTTGCGAACCATTTGTTTACCCCTTCAAATTCACCTCATGTGTTCCCAATGAGTTCCAAGTGAGCCCCATGTGCGTTCCAATCTCGCTCCAAGACTGTTCCCGGCGCGTTCCCACCGGCTGATGATTTATTTTTTTCAATCACATTCCAATTTTACTTTTTCTTTGGTGGGGCCCACCGCGTCTCCTTGGGGCCCAACGACACCCCATCCGCACTCATGTGCTCAATGCATATGGTGGTGGCTCGTCAGTTTGTGAGGCGGGTATGAGTTGAATGTGGACAAACATATGTGTGCAAACAGGCTACACTAAAGATGGTCATTAGTGTAATTAGACTAATTGGTTTGAAAATGCTATGATTTTTTACTTTTGAATTTTTCTTTTTACTGGGAGCACATCTTTCTACACTGCTTAAGGAGGTGGATCATTGTAAACATAGTTGGTGAAAATATTCATGAGAGGTAAAAACTTATTGCATTCGTAAACAAATTAGTGTGGTTAATACTAAATACCATATTTCGTGTAGTGATGCTTCGGATTCTTTCAAGTTGCAGCAGACAATATGCAAAGTTGGTGCCTTAATTTTTGTGTGGGAGATGCCCTTTTTATTTTTTGGGTTGTAATGTGCTTGAAGCAAGGTTACTACAGTACCTGAGGGGCGATTCACACTTGGACGAAGGACCGGACTACGTTGAAGACAAAACTATGCCAAGAGATCAAGTATTGGAGTTGGAGACGATATACAATTTGTGGACTTTGGGTCCTTGAAGTGTGAAAGCCCAAGGGCCCACTTGAGAGGCTTTGACCCAAATTATTTGGCAAATCCCAAGTCAATCTTTACTTCTTTTGGGTCCTTATTTTTTAAGACTTTCTTTAGTCATGGAGCCTAGAAGAGGACACATGTTGGGTGAAAAAGACATCAAGAAAATGGCCAAAATGCTCATTACAAAAAAAACTCCAACACAGACACAGAAAAATTTCAATTAAACAATTCAGGTGAAAGTTCATGTTTAAAATTATTTAAAAAGTTTAAATTAAAAATTTAGGTGAAAAAATTGGGTTGAAAATTTATAGTAGATTCTTTACAAACGATGTCGATACGTACTATATATTTTTGGAAAGCTCAAAATATAACCTATAGCTGAACTGCATGCTTGCTAGAATTTAGAAACGTCACAAAAGATTCTATTTAACTCATAATTAACACCCCTTTAAAGTTGACACTACTTTGTTGGATGGAGTCCATCTAATGGTAACCTCACCACATACCTTAATTATAGTTTTGTATGGTTATGTTGTTTCATTAAGGTTCATATTCCTCATAACAAAAATACCAAGGATCTCCTCCGGAAACATGTTCCGGTTTCAAGGCCTAGGAGAATTGACCCCTCGTTCGTCCTTACTCGAGGGGGCCACAAGGTGGTGGGGCCAAACCTGGCCTTTATTTTGTTTTTGGATGGGGCCTTATTTATAGCAAGAGAGGGTCCTTCAAGGTAAACAATAGCCATAGGCCCCAGATTTATCAAAAGAAATCCAAAAAAAGCTTTTGGACCCCCCAAAATAAGAGGGCCAAAAAAGGACCCCATGCAATAAAGACGGGGCCCACCTTGGATAAGGACGAGCGAGGGGGTCAATTCTCCCTGGCCCGGCTTCAAATGGTCAAAGTTGCAAATTTTTTACTCTCCGTTTGAAGACTTTGTCGAAGTACCGACAATGCATTTACATATTGGCTTTGTAACTTTGTAACTCCAGCAAATGTTATGTTAGTTGAAAACAAATAAACCTACAATGCACCATGAGTTGAAAGTCATGTCTAGCTGATCACTACAAGGAACCCTATCTTTTTTCATTCTAAAGTGTCGCTCTTGGCTCACTGAAAATCGGAGAAGCATTTACGTGTTTGTCCTTCATGACCTATCTAACTCCCTTGCTTAGAAAATCCTCAAAATAGTAAATGAAAAACGATAGGGTTTGTTGTAGTGGATACACAAAGCTCCAACTGGCAAATACAATCCTATTATGACTCAGCTGCCTCAATTGCCTCAATTGTTGATGAAGAAGAACTCTGGCTTGACTCTGAGCACATGCTACTCGGAGAACATAGATGCTCAACTTTCAGCACAAGTTACTTGGAGAAAATACAAGTTTTTGAGAATATTTGGCTACAATCACCATGTGGGTCACTAAAAGAATTGTACAGTCCCCTTCAATAAGGTTACGTACTTTTTGCATTCCTAGGGATAGTAACTTTCAGTGCTACCAACTTTGACACCCTCTTGAGGGTCAGAAATTGTTATTTAACCATGAAATTTTTGGCACATGATCATTTCTATGTTGACAACACGTGTGCAAATTTTCAAGGTTGGAAGTCGAATAGAAAAAAAGATATTCAAGATCTACCAACATGGGTAGCACTAAGAAAAGTTTCATAGCTACGAACTTTGACACCCTCCCAAGGATTGAATTTTTTGTTTTTGCCCATGTAATTTTTGGCATGGGACCTTCTCTGTGTTTATTACATGTTTAAAGTCCAAAACATCCACACTAAGAAACATATTTAAAATCTAGCAACATGTGTAGTTGTCAGTGTAGTTGAAAGAAACATTTCACTCCTCGCCAACTTTGACACACTCCCAACGATTAAATCTTTCGTTTTTGCACATGAAATTTTTGGCATGAAACCATGTCTGTATTGAATACATGTGTACCAAGTTTTAAGGCCAGAATACCTACATAGCAAAAGATTTTTGAAATCTACCAACATGTGTAGTTGTGAGAAACATTTCACTCTTGCCAAATTTGACACCCTCCCATGGATTGAATTTTATATTTTTTCCCATGAGATTTTGGACATGAGACCATCTCTATGTTGATTATATGTGTGATTAATTTCAAGTATAAAATATCCACGATAGAAAAGAAAAAAATCAAAATCTACCAACGTGCTAATTGTGAGAAACAACCAGGTACCATTTCAACTTTGGCACCTTCCCTAGGTTTGAAAGATGGTTATTTTACTTTGAAATTCTTAACACATGATCACCTCTATGTTCATAACATGTGTGCCAAATTCCAAGGCCAGAAGATGAATTAACAAACCCATATTCAAAATCTACCAACATGTGAAACTATGAGAAACAATCTTGTGTATCTGTTATTGTATTCATCACATGGCTTTGAAATTTAACGCACATGTTATGAGCATAGAGATGATCTTGTGATAAAAAATTCATGGTAAAATATCAACTTTTCAGCCCTCAAGAGGGTGTCAAAATTGGCAGTAGAGAATGGCTTACAACTACACTTGTTGGTAAATTTGGAATATCTTTTTCTATGTTCATCTTCTGGGCTTGAAATTTGGCACACATGTTGTCAACATAGAAATGATCTTGTGCCAAAAATTTCATGGTAAAATAACAATTTTCTAGACCTCAAGAGGGTGTCAAAGTTGGCGGCACTGAAAGTTACTATCCCTAGGAATGCAAAAAGTACGTAACCTTATTGAAGGGGACTGTACAAGCTTGGAAGTCCTGGTGCATAAGGAACTTGGAAGGAAAGAAAAGCACGGCTTGCCCTTTTACATACAAGCACAAATCTAAATATCATACATAAAGCCATGAATCATATCTTTTGACGTGTCACATGTTATGACTGACTTAATCCCTAAGGTACCAAGTGTCAAAAAATGGGCTTTTTGAAAGTTCGCTCAGGTTCCTATGGTGTCAATTTCCAACACTCTTCTTTGAAATTTTTACTATAGAAAGACATTACCAAGATCTTAGTGGGAATTTTTTTTTCCTAAATTGGACAGTTGATGAAAAAGTTATAGGGTTTTGAATTTTAAATGGGGAGGGCGGGCACCTCGGGCACCTCCAAAAACTTTTGATAGGACACTCTATTGAAAGTGAGATTTCAGTACTCACAAGTAATATTAAAATTCTTGTCTATAGTGAAAAATAGCATACCAACCCAAGTCAAACATTTTCACACATTGTCACTCATTGTCGGGCAAGGTACCAAAAAAACTTCTTCTTTTCCACATAAAACCTAGGTATCTTCATTTTTTTCACTTTTTATTTTTTCCACAACAATACGTAATGTAAACCTTCTTATTAACCATTGGGATTATCAATCAAAAACATATTAAGTTCAAAAAAAATTAAAGTGTGAATTAAAAAATTTCGAGCCTCCACTCCTTGCACACTTGTTTTGAATATGCTACACCCCGTCTTTACCTCTAAAAATTGGTGTGTGAGGAGCTAACATCATGCTTAACAAGATGGTAATAGATTTAGACCTTGTGTAGTGAATTTTTTTGACACCAAGTGAAGTCAAAGTCTGCTAATCCACTAAACGCAGGGAAGAAAATGAACCATTTGCTTGACTTCAAACACTCTAATCTTTCAATCTGTGCAGTCAAAGTTTATGAAATTTTGTAAATGTATTACTTAATAAGCCTTTATTGAGATCCTACGGTCAGAACTAAAAATCAAAGTTTTTGTTACTCTCTTTATTCATTGCATTAGAATCCACTAATTCTGAAGTGTTTTTGGTGTAAAACTGTCACGGTACCTTAGGGGTTAAACATTCCTTTTTGAATCCTTTCCTTGGTGTTAAGGACATACCCATATCGTGACTACGACTACTGGTTCAGCCGGAAATCTATTTTTAAGAAATAGAATATATATTTGGGCCCTCGGATATGGCACGTTTGTACTCACCAACTACGGAATCCAAACTTTTACATAAATTTGAACACAACCCGAACTCAGTCCACAGGCCCAGAGCAAATTGACACCCTCATTCGTACCACCCGTGCACAAAGGGGGGCCAATTCGTTGGCCCGTGCCAGGGGCTTCCAACCTGGCCCGTGCTCCTGGCCGTCATCTTTTCCTCGCCTGGCCGTCATCTTTTATCTCGCCTGGCGGGCCCGTGCTCCGCTGGCACTCTTTTGACGCGACTCCCTGTTTCGGCTCCAGCTCCCCCACTATTCTCCATGTTCTCCAGTTGGCCGTCTTTTGCTACCCAGCTCCCGATATTCGCTTGCCCTCAAACCCGCAGCCCCCACCCGATACTCGTACCCCCCAGATACCCGCAGCCCCTGCCCGCGCACAGGGGGTCGCAGCTGCACTTCCCGCACTCCAGTGCACTCCAGCTCCAAATCGCCTGGAAAGACGTCCAGCTCCAGGTCGCCCTTGTGTCTGTCTACTCGTCGCAGCTCGCCCTCCCTGTCTGTCTACTACTTGAATCTTTAACCCCTACTCCTGCTTCAAATTGTTGTGCTCCTCCATTAAGCCGCCCTCGGCACCTACTTTCGTTCAAGTAAAATCCTAAACTCCTCTCATGTGAATTTTTCAATTGCATTTGTTTGATTAAAATTTTACATATTAAGGATTTATAATGAATAGGTTGTTGTTCTAAGACTAGGAATGCAAAGTTGATGACAATGTGGGCAACAATGAGGTTGTAGTGACTTGTATTGCTAGTGACGGGGAGGTTTAAGGTAATGTTTTTCATAGTTTATGTTGAATGTGACGGATTTTTTCAATTTCACACACTTTTATGTTACCTAGTATTTAGAGAGGTTGAATTCCACTAAATCCATTTGAAATGGCATGAATTCTCGATGTTAATGATTTGTTCATATTTTTTCATATGAATGAAGATGTTAAAGACAACTTCTTTTTAACGTTGGTGCTAATTTCTATATTATTTCCAAATGTAGAATGGTGCTTACAGGATTACCTTTGGCTGTTTTGGGAGAGGATTACAAGGACATGAAGAAGGGGAGGTTGCGATGGCAATGTGTGGTTCCGGTGTGCAAAGGATACAATTTCTCGAGTCACCGTCATTTAGGCGCTCACCTTTGCAGTCATCACCAGAAGCGCCTATCTCCATTACCCCTCGGTTGACCAAAGAAGGCAGAGCCGAGCCTTCGCAATATCAATAGCCGCCGCATGAATGCAAAAGTGTTGTCTAAGCCTTTCAAACGGGAAAGGAAGGAGTTTTACTACAAGGTGCAGAGGTGGAAGAAGTCTGCCGAAGTGTTGTGGGCACAAGTGGTAGAGGAGGTCAACGAGCGTAATGGTGGTAGCGAAGCATCCATTGCAAAACTCATGGGTAAGAAATATTCCATCTTTCTTGGGGAAATGAGGGATGGTTGTGTAGCGATTGATGCGTTTAAGGTCGATGCTCTCCCGAACAACCCCGATTTTGTTGACGCTATCATGAAACTGAAGTCTCGGTGTGACCATGATGAATTGGAACGGTTAAAAGAACGTTTCAACGAACGCAAGAATTGGAAGAAGAATTTGAAGTATAGAAAATAGGAAGTAGAGGAGTTGGTAAAGTGGCAACGCAAATGCACCCTTTTCTCTGTGAAAGTTAAAACAATTTATTTGTACTACATATCTTCTAATTTGTGAATTTCGTTCACTTATCTTTGTTCCTCATTTATTTTGGTATATATGTTTCCTAAATTTGATTGTTGTTGTATTGAAGTTACAAAGACGGGAAGAATAGGTTTATTGAGCGTTATCTGGATGCGGAGAAAAACGTCTTCTATCTGAAGAATGTTCTTTCCCAACACCGGATTGAAAAGGCCTGCAGTGTGTATGAAGATCTTCATGCGGAAGATCTACCGAAGGATGACTCTGAAATCTCTGAAGAAGAATCATCAGAGGACAAAGGAGGAAAAAATGAAGATGATGCGTGATGTGGTTTTAGAAATGGAGTACTCTTTGCTTTCCGTTTATGTGATGTCTTTTGATGTCTTTATGTGACTTATTGGATTATTTTTTGTTCACATGTCTCTTCATGTATATTTCACTTTGGATATGGTTTTTCTTATGTTTTCATGTATATATATATGTAATATGATGAGGTTTCTTTAAAAGATTTCATAAGTAAAATTCTACAATCTTTTGTGGTTCATCACCCCCATTGAACATTAACCAAACATGATCCCTTACACTTTCGTAGGAAATGCATATCACATTTTTTGTTTTCATGTCAAGTACTAAAAATGAGAAACTAATATTTGAAAAAAAAACAATTTAGGTTGACCAATGACGTTTTGTGCAAAGATTTTTCTTAATGACACGTATTTTACACAATAGAACTAATACAACAGTGACGTTTTATGCAAAAAATTCATCCAATGACAGGTATTTCACAAAAATGAAGTTCTCCACCAGAGACGTTTTATGCAAAAAATTCATCTTATGACGGGTATTTCACAAAAATGAAGTTCTCCACCAGTGACGTTTTATGCAAAAATTTCATCTAGTGACGGGTATTTCACAAAACTTCTTCATCATAGTCTAAGGGTACCTTGGAGGCTTGTTAATTCTCTTCATGCAAATATTTATTTATTCATTAAAATTTTCCCCTTCAACATTCTTGTACTCCACGATGATGATAATAAATCATGAATCAATTAATGAATGAAAATCATAACATTAATTTATCCAAAATGATTTTTTTTCAAATAATATTGTTGCAAATATTCAAAACAAACATAGGCTAACAAGTATATATCATATCATCTACTGGGTATTGTTCCTCCTTCTCTTCCGTGATCCCGATAGTCTCTCCCTAAAATCTTTTCTTCTAGCAACTGAGTTTCCATCTTGTGAATAAATAATCTCAAAAGTCGCTTGAGGATGAGATATGTCATCTTCTTTCAGAATTCGGATTCTTCGGATGTCACTTACTACGATACTCATCATTGACTGCAAATGATACAATACAGCATCACCACCAGTTGTGGCTTCAGAGATTGCATCTTCTACTAAATTTCTAATGGTATGCAAAATACCATTAGTGGATGGTTCTCTCGTATCCCCTTTCAAATTGTTGATGAAGTCGTGCGCATTGGACTCTGATAGATGTTGAATACCAACATCCTTAACAGTGCAGTCCGTCGCCGCATCATCATCAGGTAATATATCATTGCACCCCACATTGTGTTCAACATGATGATCATGATGATGATGATCATCATCATCATCACTTTCACTATAATCATCTGCAAATGGGTCACTTGGGATAACGTAAGTGAGCATATATTCAAGTCCGCCACGTATGGAACCATAAAACGTTCCTAGGTATTCCAAGATAGTTTCCCACGAAAGATTGGTGGAAACTTTTAGAACAAGAAGTTGATGCTTACACAAATTGCCCCGAATGCCCCACTCACAAGAACAACATGCATACAGTGTGAATGGTACACGGATTTCATACCAGCAGCCTTGAACGGATTGTGATTGTACTTTCCAAAGTAAATCACAGTCTTTTGGCGGTATGATATCTTGAAGGGAAGTTCTCTGTGCTCGTGCAATTCCCCTCTCCACAATACCTTCCACAGATTTGTTGCGAATGTATCCGTTCACCTTTTGCCATTGCAAGTACATGTAATGGTTAACAACTGGATTTGTCAACCTCCACACAAGGAAGTCAATTCTTCTCCCTCGTTTATCTCGATTGTCAACCAACATCCACCGCTTCAGTGCTCCGTGGTAACCTTCAATGCTGGATTGAGTGTCTTGATTAGAATGATGATGTCATCGATGACCAATAAGATACAACTCTAACATAATTCAAATTAAACGCATAAAAATTAGAAGCTCTCATTGTAGTGATTATCGACATAATTAAAATAAAATGTAATAAAAAAAGGAGCCTTGAATATGCAAATAAACCTAGGACAAATAAAGAGTAATGTACTTTGATGTTTGTAATATGTGTTGAAATACTTTTGGAATGCATCCACATAGAGGTATTGGAAAAGCCTTTCTCCAATCTTCTTTGCGCGCTCCAAGAAACCGATTTCTTTTTCTTCAAAATCAATTGGTAGGTACAAAAAATAGTGAAGGGCCTTGTACACAAGATCTCTTAAATTCCCAACATTTGGAATCTTGAGAAGAATATGATTCTTCCAATTTTTTAAGATATGGAAGGCACACAAGTAGATAGGAACGTTCTCCTCTGGCCAAGCACGTTTAAGAGCACTTCGTATTTCCACCGCATCATCAGTCATGAAGCACGATGGTAAAAAATCCGGCATATCTTTCTCAATATGCCTTCGTAAAGGGTCCAACCACATGACCATGTCCTCTTCCGTGGATCGGCTTGCGAGCACCCAAGCAACCGCGATACCATTATTCCAATCATCAAACACAAGCAAAGTCCATAGAAGATAGTTAGGAATGTTCGTACCATGCGTAGCGTCTATAGAAATCGCTCTACCATGTCCGAACTTCATTATCATCTTCTTTTGTCACTCGGTTTGGATACCCAATAGAAAAGGCAATTCTGTGACATCATTATGTTTGTGCCACATGAACACGTTTTCTGGACAAGCTTTGGTCCACATCTTCACGCTACAAAAATCTGATGGATCCTTACGCCACACCTCCCTCTTTTGACGACCCTCCATATACGCAATGTCTTTAAGTTTGATGAAGTCATCTCGAGTACTTGGTACATTCAGCTTCATTCGCTCATTCCAATTCCGCCGATGCTCCTCAAATACTTGAAGAGATGTGAACCCCGCAGATAGTTTCTTTTAAATCCACATCTTCATTTCAACAGTCATTCGTGGTTGATGTGCAGTTCTCCTCCCAAGTGATTCCGGATCACTAGAACGTCCCATCCTTGCCTAGTTGTTTTTCCCCATGTGATGTCAAGGAAAGAAAACGGTCCAGGAGGTAGATTTTGAACTTCTGGAGGACCCCGAGGCTTCCGCATCTTGCCTTTCTAATCCCAACAAACATATGATACAATGTAAATGTCTAATAAAGAAAAGAATAAAATGTGAAAGGATCAATGAGAGGTAGCAAACATATTTACGTACAATTATACTCAAAGTTATGCTAATGAAATTGGAATATGAATAAAATTTCAATAAGTACTTGTATATGATTAATGTATTGCGGAGAAAAATACCTGTCTCGTGCCAAAATCTTGTTGAAAATTGTCAATGAACCTTGTACATGATTTGAAAGTAGCCTTCATGAAGGGAAATAGTTGCAAGAGATGTCACTGCCATCATTTTCATCATCAATCAATACCCGTCATAAAAAAAATTAGTTACAATAAACGTCACTGCCACTTCTTCTCAAATATTAAATACCCGTCATCGAGAGCTACATTTGAAATAAACGTCAGTGTCACCCCCTTTTACATATCAATACTCGTCACGGGGGAAGAGAGTTGCAAAAAACGTCACTGCCACACTCTTCAAAAAATACCCTAAACATGCTCAAATACAACACCTTACATATAGAGTACATGACCATTTTGCAACTTCTATAGCATGTGTAGACGTTAAAATACTTATGTGTCATTGGATGCAATTAAACAGAAGTAATGATTTTTCTTACTTGTGAACTATATTGACATCTTCACCTTACACATTTTGATAGAAGGTTCTTCAACTAATTTTTTTTCATTTTGAGGTTATTTTACACAACCTAGAAATTCATCAACCCGCAATAGAATGTGTTTCATTCAATATTCTAGCTACAAATGGCATCTATTGATGTTCAAGGGTGAGAGGAACTAATTTGACATAGCATATACAAGCCCTAATCTAGAAATCTCTAATTTGACACAAAGAAATCATTTGACTCCAATACCCCACATTTTAGAAATGAAACAAACTAGCCTCAAATAATACCTACAATGGTACCTGGAAAGGCACATCCATAACAAGATGTGCTTAAGGCGACGTGGAGCTACAGCAGACAAGAGGGCGACCTGGAGCTGGACGTCCTTCAGGCGATCTGGAGCTGGAGTGCGGGAAGCACAACTGCGACCCCCTGTGCGGGCAGGGGCTCTGGGTATCTTGGGGGGGGTACGGGTATCGGGGTGGGGGAAAGCGGGTATGGCGCTGCCTGATGTGGATATCGGGAGCAATGGAGCGGAAGACGGCTGAAGCGCCAGCCTATAAACGCGGCGGAGCGCGGGCCCGCCAGGCGAGAGAAAAGATGACGGCCACGAGCACGGGCCAGGTTGGCAGCCCCTGGTACAGGCTAGCAAATTGGCCCCCCTTCGTGCACGGGTGGTACAAATGAGGGGGTCAATTCGCCATGGGTAGTCCGTAGGGCTCACAACAATGTTTCTCCCTCCATGAGTACCCGAGTATCACCCCAGCATCACCCTGGTATACAATGATGTTTCTCCCTCCATGACTGCCCGAGTATCACCCCAACATCACCATGGTACAAGGATAGTATCACACCAGTATCACCTAGGCATCGTTCGAGCCCTGCGCACAGTTCACTACACAGGGCTCCTGATCCTTTTTCAATCGATACATAGGTGCTGTTGAAATGATATTAGGGTGATGTACCAATGATACTATAATGTGGCTCGTCGGTTATTGAGGCGGGTATAGATGAATATCGACAATGGTATCATTGCAGCAGACTGTAAGTAGTTTTGCACCCCTAAATTTTCAACAGTCCCCTCTAACTCCACAATAGAGATGAACTCTTGTTCCTTAACCCTTAATCGTCAGAAGGTCACAATATTCTACGTGTATGATGTTTTATTTGAACATGATAAGGTTCAGATATTGAAATGTACTCCAAATGAAAGATGTTACTTGAACAATCTTCAATCCAAGGGTGTACGTCTTGCTAAACTTTGATACAATTTTTGTATTTAATTGAGTGAAATACATGATTGTATATACGGTTCCCAATACATGTGACTAATGTATTTTGCACCCCTAAATTTCCAACAGTTCCCTTTGGGGGACTCTAGAAGGTTTGGGCATGTTCCTATGGTGTCAATTTATAACATTTTTCTTTGAAGTTTTTACTGTAGATGGACATTACCAAAAGTTGTGTGCGAGTCCAATTTTTACCTAAATCCGACATTTAATGAAAAAGTTATAGGGATTTGAAGTTCGAATGGGGAGAGCAGGCAGGTCGGGCAACTCTAAAAACTTTTGCTAGGAGGCTTTGTTGAATGTGAGATTTTCAATACTAGCAAATAATATTATTTCTTTTCATATTGTCAAAAACAAATCTCTTGTTTATAGTGGAAAAAAGCATATAAATCCAAGTCAAACATTTTCACACATTACCGTAGGTGAACCTCTGGACCGGCATAAATTAATTAGAAAAGCCCATGCCGAATTAAGAGGAAAATCATTATTTAAAAATGTCGAAATTGTAAAATAGCTTTTGGCACATGGAGAGACATCAAAGGGGATTAAGGCTTGGAAAAGTCTTCATCCATGGCATTTCATGCATAAACACTTGGGTTTGGAGTCCCAAGGTCTTGAGTTCAATCCCCATGGGTGCCAAAGCAAGCCAAATACAAAAGTATTTGATTTCTTGCCGAAAATAATATTATTGTTATTTTGAATGCCGAATGTCATTTTTTCACTTTAATTAATTGTTCGGCATTAAGGTGCCGAACCAGAGTCAATAATGTATTGGACATTGTCGGGCAAGGTACCAAAAAAACTTCTTCTTTTTCACATAAAACTTAGAGATCTTCATATTTTTTTACATTTTATTTTTTCCGCGCTGCATTTTGTGGTGTAAACCTTCTTATTGACCATTTCGATTCTATCCTAAAACATATTGATTTCACAGAAAAATACAATGCAAATTGACAATTTTGAACCTCCACTCCTTGCACAATTTTTTTGAATATTCTACACCCTTTCTCTACCTGTAAAAATTGTTGTATGAGGAACTAATATCATGCTTAACATGGTGGAAATGAATTTAGACCTTGTGTAGTGCAAGAATTTGACACCAAGTGAAGTCAAGTATGTTGATCCACTAAATGCAGGGAAGAAAACAGACCCTTTCTCTATTTCAAACACTTTTTTCTTACAATCCGTGCGGTGAAACTTTATGAAATTTTGTAATAAGTCTTGATTGAGATCCTATGGTCAAAACCAAAAGTAAATTTTTTTGATTTCGTCCTTACTCATTGCACTAAAACAAGCAGTTTTGAAGTGCTTTTGGTGTGAAATTGTCAAAGAAATTTAGGGGTTCATTCTTTCACACAAGTAGAATCCTGTCGTTCCCAAATAGTAATTTATTTCTTAGAATAGAAGTTTGTCAAAAACAAATGTTCCTCAAATTTTTATTTTTTTCAGAATTAAAATTTGATGTTTTCAACAAATTATTTCCAAAAATTTCAGAAGGATTTTGGCTTGGCCTGCAATGGCTGATTGTTCTGCTAGCCTCTTCCTAAATTATTTTGTGGCTGTGTTGTGGTAGTTTATGTGGTGGTAGTTGATTTGTTACAAGGTAAGCCCTCCCATAACCAACCAAAACCCATAGCCAACGCCTATAAAATTGGGGTATATCCAACCCTCTTCCATCCCATTACCACCAACTCAGCTCCAAATGGAGGTTGGCTATTAGTCAAGACCCTTACTTTTGGTCGTGGTTATGGGGGGTACCTACTGCTGGCCACCCACTAAACATGGCTGCATAGTTTGAAAATTCATTACTAATTCAATTTTCATTGGAAAAATATGAAATCACTTGGGTTGGAATTGTAATTCTATTGGCTATCACTGAAAAATAATAGAATAATTATGTCCTCTCTCCATATATGCACATTCCTTAACTTGTCGATTTGAGGGGGGCTTACCTTACACCATCTTCAATCCAAGGGTGTAAGTCTTGCTAAACTTTGATACATTTTTTGTGTTTAAGTGAGTGAAATACACGCTTGTATATACGGTTCCCAAATGATGTTTAAGGGTCAATACATGTGACTAATGATTCAACATTGATGTTGAACACTTGGTCCTTAAACCTTAAACCCTAGAAGGTGCCATTGGTAACTACAATATTCTACATGTATAGTGTTGTATTCGAACATGATAAGGTTCAAATTTTGAAATGACCGCCAAAATGAAAGATGCTATTTGAAGAATCTTCGATCCAAAGGTGTAAGTCTTACTAAACTTTGATACATTTTTGTATTTCACGCCTCTATATACACGCCTCTACATACGGTTCCCATATGATGTTTTAGGGTTAACACATGTGACCAGTGATTCAACAATGAAGTTGAACACTTGGCCCTTAACCCTCAAACATCAAAAGGTGTACGTCTTGCCAAACTTTAATACATTTTCTATAACATACATAGTAAAATACGTGCCCGTATACACTATTCCCAACTGATGTTTTAGGGTCAATTAGCCACACTTAAAAAACTTCATTTTCATGGTAAAACATAAAATAATCTTCATAATCTAAACCAAAGTTTGGTTATAAAAAAAACCAAAGTTTGCTTTAAAAAAAAAAGTTTGCTTTAAAAAGAAAAACTAAAGTTTGGTTTTTAAAAACCAAAAGTTTCAAAATACACTATATCAAGGTCCATTTATAGTACGTATCATGTACATATAATATACGTACCATGTATGTATTTTTATATATGTCATGTATGTATTTTTGTACGTATCATGTACGTATTTTGGTATGTATTGTTTGTACATGGCTTGAAATAAAGTGCATGTATGAAGTGCGTGTAGCTAGGGTTTGATGGAGCGAGGGTGCAAGGTTTCGGAGAGCGATGCGTGGAGGGAAGTTGTTGCGGAGGCGTCGTAGTTCACTCGTTCTTCGCCATTTTGTCTCGGAGCTAGGGTTTCGTGGAGAGAATGCGAGCTTCAGGAGAGCGATCTTCGGAGGGTAGGACGCCGTGGAGGTGGCGATGATGGAGGTTTGAGGAGTGAGGGAGGTGTTGCGGAGATGTCGTTTCAGGCGGGGGCGGAGGGCTCGCTGTCGGAGTCGGTGCATTTTCCGCCGACGGCCGCCGGGTGCCATGAGCACCAGGGGTATCCCCCGTCGAGGGCGCTGCGGGGGGCGCCTTACGCGCACGACGACGGGAGGGGAGGAGCAGGGGGCGGGGCGCATTACGGGCTGGAGTACGACTACGGTTTGCGCAGGCACGGCTGCGCGGGGGAGCACTTAGGATTGCATTCTGGCGCCTTGTTGGAGCACTTGCTGCTGCAGGAGAATCAGAAGGCGTTGCGAATGGCGAGCCTGGTGCAGTCGCAGGCGTCGGGGTGCCGTTCTTGCGGACTGAGCGAGACGCGATTGAGGTTTAAAGACTCCGGGGATCGGATGGTTGAGGACCAGAGGTGCTACTCGCGCAATGGTGGCGAGGGGCCCTCCAGGTCGTTGAATTTGGCTCCTGAGGCGGACGGTGGCGAGAACTCTGAGGGATGGTTTAGGCAACCGCGGCCTCGACAGTCCATTGGAGAACGTAGTCATTCTAGAATTTCTTTCACTGAAGACGAGCTTGGACGTTCGCTCTATCAGGTACCTCACTTTACTTTTGCAGTATCAGTAAGAAGCTAATCGGTAAACCTCATTGGGATTTTTTAACCTTTTTTTCTTCGGGAAACACATCTGTAATTTCTTTACAGGATTTAATGGCTCATCGTTATGCCGGCGAGTGATATCACAAATCCTGTAAAGAATCATCACAGGGTTTCATGGCTCAGCTGATAGTGAGTAATTTGTTCTCATATACTAGGGAAGGCGAATTTCATTTCCAGCCGCTCACCCGACGGTTTCACATTCACAAGCAAGCCATCACGTTCCAGACCAAGCGTTTCATGCTGTTGGAGCAATGGAGAGCTCCGTTCCAAGTTATGGCTTCAGCGATGCTGATGTTAGAGGTCGACAAAGGTGGCCAACTGCACGACTGAGTTACTCGGAGAACGGCATCGAGGAAGATGCCTGGCACAGAGGATCTAGATCAAGAGTTGGGCCTGCAAGCACAAGAGAGCGGGTAATATCTCCGCTAATGATTTATTTTTTTGGTGTTAAACACTCTTTTGATAGGAGATGCACGGTAAACATGGAATTTTTTTCACTTTCTTCGTGGTTTTTCTGGTTTTATGGCATCACAGGACCGCATGTCATTGCCGGGTTCAGCAACAGGTTCATTGCCGAGGAATTTGATCGGAAGTCCTCACAGGCCATCTGGAGATTCCGTACTCCCAGCGCAAAGTGCACGTACAACTTCTCAAAGTCTACATGTGTTGCCGGAAAACTCTTTGGAGCCCTCTTACCAGGACAATGTACAGCAGCAGGCAGGCACCCAACGAGTGGTGACACAAGGTCCAGTCTCGTTGACTAGTTGGTATATCATAAAGGTCCAAAATGTCGAAGTTGGCAGGTAGTTATCCTTATTCAATCCTACCGCTACAGTGTTGTGTTTAAGCCGCCGACGTCATCTGGTATGGAAATAAAATAGATAGTGTGGTTCTACCTGAATAATTTGCCATCTCATTGTTGGTGACATGCGCACGTCTTCTAATTTCGAGTGCTCTTAATTTTTTCAGAGCCTTGGAAACGAAAGTCGCTGTAGGGGGATGGATTGTACAGAATCGAGAGCATGTCAAAACTTCTCCCATCGTCAATCGTCTGGACATTCATAAAGTTGTTACAGAGGATGGCGTGGAAGTTTCTTTAGAGGGCACTATAGACCAGGAGACTTCGACAGCAAATGGTTTTGCTCCTGGAATTGTACAATGTTTGTCTGCTGGTAAGTTTACAGTGGATGGACTAGTTGTAGTGATGCTGATGCAGTGAGCTTTACTCTTTCTCCGCCATTGTACTGCCATGTAGTCATCGCTTGGACATATGTTTTGTTACTGATGGCCGTGTTTAATATGACAGGTTTTCCCTACATGTGGAAGCAATTGTTGCGAGTGCGACCTGTTGGAGAGTCTCCTAGCTTGGCTGTAAGCGAGAGCCTTGGAGGCCTTCATCCCAAAGCCTCTAAGTGTATATCAGAGGATGAGAGTCAGGGTAATATCGACCCCAAGAACTCCAAGGCCATTCCAGAGGGCATGCCATGTAGTTCAAGGGACTGCGAGGGCAACAGTCCAGCACGTAAGATTTGCGACCCCTCCAGATTGTAGTTTTGGTTCAACACGCCCTGTTTACACTTTGTGGGCTACCTCAAAAGCTGTGTTACATTTCATTTTGGTGTGGTCAGAGTGATACATTGTATGTTGCCTTCAAACATTTTTCATGCTCATGATAAGGTATTAAATGGCTGGTGCAGCTACTGTGAATGCAGAACCTTCGGCAGATCAGACGCCTCCAAATATTGCTTTAGAGGCAGAAGCAGCAGTCGATGTAAGGGCTGGTGCATCAGATCGAAATAAGGCGACGGCTTGTGCAATAGCGGGAACATCAGCTGGAATTGACGCTACAGTTTCTGCAAGGGCTGAAACCGTAGATGCAGTTGAGACAGAGGTGGTGACAATGGACACTGTTGCTCCTCAGGCGGATGTCCGCGAGACGAGCTGTTTGGGAGCAGTCACTGCAACATCAGATGCAAACGATACAGATGCAGTAGTTATTGCAAGTGCTAAAGTATCTGATGCAATGAAGACACAGTGCAGTCCTCAGGAATTACGAACACAGGATGCTAGTCTAGGAAGCTTGAATCCTGTTCTTGAAACTGAGTCACCTGCTCCTGCTACGGAGGCGCCTGCAACGAAGGAACCTGCGCTTGCAACCGAAGCCCCTGCCCTTGTATCCGAGACATCTGTTCCTGTAACCGAGGCACCTGCCGAGTTCTTGACCACTGAATTTCCGTTAAAGGAATCTGAGAATGGTCTGGTTATAGATACGACCTTAGTTACGACTCGAAAGGGGCGCAAGAATAAGAAAGGCCCTTCACATCCACCGGTTCGTAGCAGCATGCGGCTTCAACAACGTCATTCAAGCTTGTCAGAATTTACGCTGTCAACAATGGATTCTCTAATTCTTGCTCAAACCGAACAGGTCCTCTCTGGTATGGATATTATTGCAGACAGGTCTGGAGAGGAGGAATCTGCCCCAGTACAGACTGGATGTGAAGAACTGATAAAGGCTAATAGTATTATTGAGGAGGTCTTGAAAGACTTGTACCAGGTGGCTACCGAAGTCGTAGATCAATGTAAGTGTTATTTTCCGGGTTTAAATATGCAGTCAGAAATGTATTCAGTGTTCTTGGTTCAGTGATCCTAGCATACAGACGAAGATTGAATATTCAGAATCATAACAATTATGAGTCAGGGGCTGGCTTTAATCTTGGGCACTTAGGTTAGCCTCAGTCGTACATTGTCAATCGCGGTGTAGTCGACCACCGTCACCTGATGCCATTCTTGTGGGTGGCAGGTGAATTTCCTGGTGCAGATTTCATGGACGTTGCGACTGATTTACAACCAATGGAAGTGGAGAGAGTCTGCCAGGTTCAAGATCATCGTGCAAACTTGTCGAGAGATGCTGATGGTGTTGAGGATCCCACGGTGAAGGGAAACGAAACCACTCGGGATGAGTTTCAAGGTGTGGAGATTGAGGAGACAATTCCTGAAGCTCCTCCTAGCGTTGCAAGTGTGGAGGTTGAGGAGACAGTCCCTGAAGCTGCTCCCAGTGTGGCAAGTGAGGAGATTGAGGAGTCAATCCCTGTAGCTCTTCCCAGTGTGGCAAATGAGGAGACCGAGGAGACGGTCCCTGAACCTCCTTCTGAGTTGGGAAATGAGGAGATTGAGGAGTCAGCCCCTGTAACCCCTCCTGAGTTGCTCCAGAGCAAGTTGCAGTCTCGAATTGGGTCCCTTGACAAACCCAGCTCCGAAGGTATGCCACAAGGAAGCAAGGAACAAATATTTCCTGACTCTGGCACCCGTATGACACGGTCTTTAAAGAGGCGACTGAAGCTTACACCAAATACTGAGACAGTAGGTGATGCGGTCCCTTTCACTCGATCCTTAAAACGGTTACGAAGACGTTCTGCCTCAACAGTTCCCAGTCCAGACACCACTCCAAATGCAGAGCCAATTACTAACCAGGACGAGGGTCGAAGCGTAGAACCGGATTCTAACCCCGAGACTCCTCATCAAGCGGAGGCGGACGCCTTCTTTGTGAGAGTCCGAGGTAAAAGCAACAAGGCTGTCAGTTGCTCAAACTGTAAGCAACCATGTTTACCTCAGGGCTTACCAAATTACAACCGCAATGTTGTAAGCTCCGAAGTAACTCCCGAGGAGAGAGTCCTGAAGACGGAGCAGGGGGATTATCCGCTTCTAGGTGCTGAAACTTGTGGAGCGCCCATCAGAGAACGAACCGACACCTCGGCCATGAGACGCCGAAGTGACCGCTTCAAGAGAATGAAACCTGCCAACCGGTTCGTCAAGACCGTCACGTCTAGAAAACTGTTGGGTGATGAAACATATCAGAGCAGGGGATCGTTTGGAGAGGATTCACATAAAGGATCCGGTGAAAGAAAATCATTAGGAGGGAGTTCACGTAAAGGAGCAAGTGAAAGAAGTTCCTTGGGAAGGGATTCACGGAAAGAATCCAGTAAAAAGAGATCATTGGGGAAGGACCCAGATCCAAGTGACAAGAGGTCATTGGGGGAGGATTCAGGTACAGATTTAAGCGAAAAGAGGTCATTGGGGGAGGATTCAGGTATTGCATCCATGGAAGGTTCATTGAGGGGAAAGAGCCGGAGGACGTCCATAATCCCGCCGCCACTACCACCTCCTCGTGTCCAGGACAAGAGCAAAGTGCCGGAAGCATTCGGGCTGAAAACATCTCGGTCAGGGCGGCTGCTGGTTCCACCTTTGGCCTTCTGGCGGAGCCAATCCATAGAGTATGACAAAGACGGTGGAATTATTGCAATCTTCGACGGTTTCCAAGCGAAGCCTGCCGACACCGGGTGCTTCAACTTCACCCCTCCCCAGGAGAAGCAGGCCAGGAGGATACAGGAGAAGCTCTGCAAGGCCGCTGCCACAACAGTCAAGAAGCGGAAGTAAGATAGATTTCCACTTTATCCATTTGCTGCGCTTCCCTCTGTTGAATACTCGTACAATCCGTGGCGGAGGGATGCTGTTGTGGACACCAACCAGGTACAATATGGACGTGTGATAAATGAATTTTTGAGGTGTTCCATACATCTGATGAATTTTGTGAGAACTGCTTTTAGTGGGGTTGCGCCCCTTGATTATTTTACTGAGGAGACCTCTCTTGTACATATACTGTATCGTCCCTTTAGAATGCTCATGTGCGCTTACTTCTGGAGGTATAATTCTATCATGTTTGCTTAGTCTAAGTGTGAAGATGAATAGACATGGTGTGTGACACAAAAGCCGAACACATGTCGGTATGCATAGCAAGAATTCGGCCTTCGCGTAAAAGGGTATGTCGTAATATGTGGAATGGACCAGCATGAGACTTAGCTAAGAAGTTTTCTTGAACTTTTCATACAGGCCCAAGGGGATCCAGTTGACAACTAGTTGGATTCCTTCACCAACACTCTATCCGACTAAACACAAAGCCACATACTGTACTCGAATCACTCCCTGATGACTTAGATGATCTTCCTTCACTCTCCCCGTGTCTGCAAGTAGACGGCGACACGCTATGCGCACCTAGTCTGCACGCCTTACCGACAACCGCCCCTTGTTGCTACTTAACCATGACCATGGTTTTCTGCAATGGTTATTATTGACAGATAAGAGTGCACTGACCAACTTTCAGCTTTCCCTCGCTTCGCTACATCTCTAGTATCCCAGAGCTGCATTCAAACAAGACTTCCCACATGGCGACCAAGGTGACCACCATGATAGTGAACGGCACAAACCAGAGACTGACTATGAAGGTGGGGAACCGGCATTGCTATGCCCGGCTCGCCAGCATCAAAGAGGGTGACGAGTACAAGTTGCAGGTCGATGTGAATTGGACGTACCAGGAGTTTCTGTTGCAAGACAAGACGGATGCAGACAATCAAGTCTTCATCAACTCGGATGACTGCTGTGATTATGAGCGCATCACCATCAAGCAAATTGGCGGAAAATTTGGCGTCGAACGAGAGCTTCGCAAGCAATTTCGTGACACTCTAGCCTGAGTGATACTCTCAATGAGCTGAAGTAGCACTTCGGCAGATCTGCAGTTTTTGAGATTGAAATATATCAATCACATGATCTGAGATTCAAGATGATTAGATTGCATACATGAAGGCAGATGAGATTGCATACATGAATGCAGATTAGATTGTAATAACTTGCTACCCTGCTCTGAATATCATTGAATATATAATCTGAAATCACTCTACACATGACCACAGTTTAGCACAACCACAATCATTTTTATGCTGTTTCTCTATGGTAAATTGTGAACTCACTGCTCCGATTTCTCAACATAACTTACTGAATGGCAAAGAGCATGCCTTCGACAGAAATTTGGGTAACTTAACACTTAGAGATGAGAAAATCACGAACACGAATCCAAATAAGTTCAGCATCCCCAATCAGTTAAAGTGGTTGCTAATAACCTGTATCCGTGTGATGAATCCGGCCCCTTGACTTCGCCAGCGCTCTGCAAATACTGGACCAATCCCAAGAGTGCCGCATAATGGTACACTCGGAGGCGATACTAAGTCACATAGCAGAAGTGTCGTCAATCAGCAGCGTAAAACTATCATGTTATATGTAAAAATTGTAAAACAACTGAATTCTAGAGATCTGGTCCATCACATAGCTCCTCGTAAGGGTTGAACATACTACAAAAATATCAGACACTATCTGTGAAGTACGGGAACGCTATGAATCTGGATGACCTAAGGATGGTGCTCGGTGACGTATCTGGTTTAAAAATTGACCTAAACCTACCTCGATAACGAACTGTGCAATGTTGTAGCACAACCATGTGGATAGCATGAAAAAAGCAATGCCCAGACCTCCAAGTGAGAACCACACAAAAATGAGAGAGCCTAAACCTGCAGTCAACCACGCCACCACCATGTGCACAAAGGAGAAAGGAAGGAACACAACCATCGCGACCAAAGCCCATGATAGTTTGCCCAAATCCCATAGCTTACGCTCAATCATCCCCGGAATATGTTCGATAATGTGGGATGAGAGACAGGACATCTGAGATATGATAGGAAGTTGTGGCAATTCTATAGATCTTGGAGCGATTTCGGTGGGCTTGAGTGTTGAAGAGGAAGACTTCAGAATGCGAAGGAGGATGTAGTTTTTGGGGAGCTCATGAAGCCCACGCCATACACAAACTCCGCGACATTCTGGGCAGCGTACACAACGTTGGCCCAGACTTGACTCGAACAAGAGGTTCTCCAAGCACACCTGTGTACAAACAATAATCTCTGTCAGTAAGGAGAACCAAATGGGAGGAGCAGCCAATACCTTTATATCATCAATCAGTACCTGGCAAATAGTATGTCCACAATGCAGAAGACGCGGCATCCGCGGTCCGTCGTCAAAACCATCCCAACATACTGGACAGTCAGGTAGCTGCATGAAGAAATCCTGCTTCGGTCGACCTTTTAGCTCCAATTCTTGTGGCTCCATCTCTTCCCCTCCCGTCCACCAACCATTGCTTGAAGACGCAGACTTGTACATTATCTGCATCGCACACATAAGAATAGCATCCATCAGAAAGCTTGGACACGAGATACTCAAAACACATACAATCGGTTGGGCTTGTATATAGTCTCTCAATTAGCAATTCTAGAACGAAGAGTTGCAATACGTTTGCAACACATAAAATCAATCGGGTCGTTTCTTGAAACAAAGACTAAGAACACACGCAGGAATTGGTAACTAGACGCACACTTATACATTATATGCTCTGCACTAATGTCATGAAGCTTGGACACAACATGCGTCACAATAAATTCAATCGGTTGAACTCATAAATATTCTCTCAACTAGCAATTCTAGAACAGGGACTAACTCAGCTCCTAACACAAAAAATTGAATCCAATAATTTCACAGAGGCTGAGAAGAAAGCAACTAGTAACTCTCCAAACAACGAACCGACAGAGGTCTCCATTTCAACTCTCCGAGCTCTTTCCTCACTACGAGACTGTTAATGACTCGCAATCTAGTAAGTCCGTTTCAAAACTGTGCAACGCAAAGAAACTAAGGCTGCGTAGAACCACTTCACTTCCACGGACATGAAAAACCACAGTCAATGCGCTGATCTACATTGTTAAGCAACACTAAAGACAAAAATCTTAAAGAGAAAACCTACCGATGAAACATTTGGAAAACTGAAATGATTTCCACAAAGGAACAGAGCTGCGTAGACTTACTTCCACAGATACAAATATCGATACGCTGATCAACACAAGACCTAGGACAAAAATCTCAACTGATAAAACCTTAGGAAATTTGCAAATTAGACCTAAAAAGAAAGACAATAATAGATTTCCATTCTCCATGGAAAGACCTGTTACCTCTGATCGTGTACAGATGGAGAATCAAAGCGTGCAGCTGCGATCTTCCACGCCATAACCTAGGGTCTTACAGCGCCAAAAATCTTCTTGGAGAATGCAGACTCCGTACAAAACAGAATTGCGACGCGCAAGGATCTCTCTCACAGCTCCGAAAGCAGCTGCCTCACCGACGCATTGTTTCAGATCATTCTTTGCGCAATCAATCAATGTGCGGAATCTCTCGCCGCTCGCTACAACTTGAGTGCCGGATGCACACTAACAATCCAGGCACTTCAAGAGAGAGTGCAGATCAAGGACGCCGAGGAACCTGCTTCTCAGTTGTGGTCGAAGCTCGAGATCGCTTCAAGACACGAACAAAAGACTTGGCAAAGCAGAGCATCGACAGAGATGATCCAGAAACCGTCACGATGTGTAAAGCCGGCAACGTCTACGACACTTGTCCATTTCAGACTAATATTTTCAGTGTTTTCATAATATTGAAATATTTATATTCAAGTTTTAATATGAATATTTCTTGATTCATTTTAAATATATATTCTATAGTATTTTGAGACTTTATTTTAATATTTAAATAAATCAATAATATATTTATTAATAAGTTAATAAGTTAAGAAGTATATTAAGATATATAAATTAGATAGGTGTTATATGGTAATTAAACCCTAAAGGCCCAAGGCATTTTCACAACAAAAATACTTCAAAACTGCTTGTTCTAGTGCAATGAGTGATGAGGTAATCAAAATGTTTTATTTCTACATCTAACTCTAGAATCTAAATAAAGACTTGTTTTTTAACGTCCTCACAAAATTTCACAACTTTTGACCGCACGGATTGCAAGATTATTTGAACCTAGGTATTTCTAGGAATAGTTATTCAAAATTTATGTTGACCAGATTGTGTCAAACGTCATTGTTTCATGCACAGTCTACAAAACAAGTTTGGGGAGGGCTCCGGTTTAACACTTTAGAGACAAGGGGCCCATAGGTGGTCACTTTTGGCGTAATTTGTTGTAGACCAAAGGCCTTCTCGTTGTTCCACAAACCGCGCCCTTCACATCAACCCCCAAAGGATCAAAGCATTTGAGAGAAATCTCTACTCCTTTGATTAAAAACGACCAAGATGAATATTTTGAGAAAGTAACCATATAATCTATCTTCTAAACTTATAGATGGGAGTTAACTTGGGAGATATTTTTGAGGAGGAAGAAGGGATTTAACTTAAGATGGGGGCTTAACTTTTATTTTTACTTCTACAATTTTAGTTAACTATCTAAACTTACATTATCCATTAGGGACAACTCGTCAGTATAATGGATGTTAGTTGAAAAATCTTTAGAAGATTTTGGTTGAAAGAGTCTTCAATCCAAAGGTATATATCTTGCTAAGTTTTGATAAACATCTGATTATCTAAGAGAAAAATACGTGATTGTATAAATTGTCCATTGGTCCCTGAGATACTTTTAAGGCATCATGCAAACCTAGATCATAACAAGGACTATCCTTGCCCCGTTGAGGGCAATAGGTCAATATACTAGTGATCAAAATGTCTAGAAACTCTAACATACAATGTGCTGTAACCACCAACTCTTTTAGGACCCACAAATAGAATTTTAAATTCAATACTAAAAAGTATGTACCTCAGGGTTTGTTTGCACTTGGTGTCAGAGTGGTCTTAGCAGAATGAATCCAGATGCAACTTTAGACTGAATTCATTTGCTAACACGACTCCTAAGTTACAAGTCAACTTGTTGTATAGAGAGACTAAGCCATTGTCACCAATGGGTTTAATGTAAGCTTTGGTAAGTAAACTAAAATTGTAAAAGTAAAAGTAAAAGTAAAGTCCATGTCCCAAGTTAACCCCTAAATTACCAAGCCATTTTCAAACCATAACACTTCAAAATTGTTGGTTTTAGTGCAATGAGTAATGAAGAAAACAAAAACTTTTGTTCCTAGTTTCAACCATAGGATCTCAATTCAACTTTTTTAAGTAATGCACTCACAAAATTTCATAAACATTGACCACACGGATTGAAAGATTATTATAGTATTTGAAGTACAGAAAAGGATTCATTTTCTCCCCTGCATTTAGTGGATCAATAGACTTTGACTTCACTTGGTGTCCAATTTTTGCACTACACAAGGTCTAAATTCATTACCTCCATGTTAAGCATGATATTAGTTCCTTGTATACCAATTTCAAGAGGTAAAGGACGGGTGTAGCATATTCAGAAAAAAATGTGCAAGGAGTGGAGGTTCAGAAATTGTCAATTCACATTTTATTTTTTTGTGAATGAAATATGTTTAAGAATGAAAATCCGAATGGTTAAAAAGAAGGTTTACACCATACATTTCCGTGGGGAATATACTAAGTAAAAATATGAAGATCTCTAAGTTTATGTGGAAAGGAAGAAGATTTTTTGGTACCTTGCTTGACAATATTCGACAATGTGTGAAAATGTTTGACTTGGGTTGATATGCTATTTTTCACTGTAGACAAGAGGTTCTTTTTGACAATATGAAAGGAAATAATATTATTTTCCAGTATTAAAAATCTCACATTCAATAGAATGTCCTAGCAGAAGATTTTGGAGTTGCCCGACGTGCCCACTTCCCCCATTTGAACTTCAAAACCCTATACCTTAATGTCAGGTTAAGGAAAAAATTCAAATGATTCACTCAAAACTTTTAGTAATGTCATTATACCCATCTACGGTAAATGTTATATATTGACGCAGGCAGAACCTGCCCAAACCTGCAAGAGTCCTTGGAGGGAAGTCTTGGTAATTTAAGGTTAATAAGTCCTTGTCCTCCTCCTTGGAAATATCTCCCAGTTAAGTCCCTAGTTAAGTGTCCATACAATGTCTGCCATGTGTCATCACCCCCTTTAATTATATAGAGAGATTCTTCACAAAAATATTTGGATATAAAATGGTGGAAAAAAATATAATGACCACTTACTTCCTGATATACAATATGTTGTATAGTACCCTCACACAAGTATACGTACTTTTTGCTTTTGTACGTTTCCACACTAAACTGCTGCCAACTTTGGCACCGTCTTGAGGGCTAAAAATTTGTCAATTTTACCATGAAATTTTTGGCACAAGATCACTTCTATGTTGAAAACATGTGTGCCAAATTTCAAGGCCAGAAGATTTATACAAAAAAAGATATCCAAGATTTACCAACATGGGGTAGGTGTAAGAAAAGTTTCACAGCTGCCAACTTTGACACCCTTCCAAGGATTTGAAGAATTTTTTTTGCCCATGTAATTTCTAGCATGAGACGACCTCTATGTTGATTATATGTGTGAAAAATTTCAAGTCCAAAAGATCCACACAATAAAAACTACATCAAAAGCTAACAACATGTGTAGTTGTGAGAAACATTTCACTCCTAGCCGACTTTGACACACTGCCAAGGATTGGATTTTTTGGTATTTTCCCATGAAATTTTTGACATGAGACTATCTCTATGTTGATAACATGCGTGCCAAATTTGAAGGCCAAAATATCTACATATCAAAAGATTTTTGAAATCTACCAACATGTATAGTTGTGAGAAACATTTCACTGCTGCCAACTTTGACACCCTCCTAAGGATTCAATTTTTTATTTTTTCCCATGGTATTCTGGACATAAGACCATATCTATGTTGGTTATACATGTGCTTAATTTCAAGTCCAAAAGACCCACAAAAGAAAAGAAACAAATATAAATCTACCAATATGTGTAGTTGTGAGAAACAATCAGCGAAACCATTTCACTATTGTCAACTTTGGCACCTCCCTAGGTCAGAAAAATTGTTAGTTGACCATGAAATTTATGGCACAAGATCACCTTCATGTTGATAACATATGTGCCAACATTCAAGGCCAGAAGATGAATACAAAAAACCATCTTCAAAATCTACCAAAATATGTAGCTACGAGAAACAATTTTGAATATCCTTTTTTCTATTCATCATGTGGCCTTGAAATTTGGCACACTTAATATAAACATAGAGGTGGTCTTATGCTAAAAATTCCATGGGCAAAAAAATTCTTTCAATCCTTGGGAGGGTGTCAAACTTGGTTAGCTATGAATGGCTCACAACTACACATCTTGGTAGATTTTGAAGATCTTTTTTTGTATTCATCTTATGGCCTTGAAATCTAGCACACGCGTTGTCAACATAAAGGTGATCTTGTGCCAAAAGTTTCATGATAAATTGACAATTTTTCAGCCCTCAGGAGGGTGCCAAAGTTGGCAACAGTGTAGTGTGGAAACGTACAAAATCAAAAAAGTCATATACTTGTGTGAGGGTACTGTACAAAGAATCACTAAATTACACTGCTGATGTCGCTAGAGCAAGTCTAAAATCCCTTTTTCCTTGTCATTTCCTAGAAACTAAAGAATGTGCACAACTTACTACAAAAACATACACCCAATAGGGTTTAGGGTGGCAACCCTGGTGCTTGAAAACCTAGAAGTTGCCGTAATTGTAGCAATGTTCCCTTTCAATTGTGGCTCCCGCATCCACAATTACCACATATGATGTTGTACCCGGGAACAATTGTGGCTCCCGCGTCCACAATTACCGCATATGATGTTGTTGTACCCCGAACAATAGTGGCATCTCTCAGGGTGTTGGAAGTAGAAGGGATTTGTGATCATGGACGATGACGTGTTGGGCATGGCGCTGGCGGGCCAGCATACCATATAGCCAGGCCCCATGGATGCGCACACACACACTGTAAATGATGCCACATTCGTATTCCCAGCTGAAGGATTTGGATTCTCCTTTTCTGTAACAGTAGTTTTCTTGATGATGAATGCTTTCTCATCATGTGTCACCCTCTTGAGCCTCTTCACCAGTTGCCTCTTGTCCAGAGAAGTGTTGTGTTTGCGCTTCACGATGACCACGCTGTTATATCTTTCTATCTCAAAACTCGCCACACCTGCAAAACGCAACGGAAAGGTTGGAGGTTAGACGGCAAGCATCAGGAGTTTGATAAAAAAAAAATTAGAATGATGGTATGAGCCAACCAACAAAGAAAGATGCAAAATATTGACTAACTTGGTTGTAAATTTCAGCTGATTAGAAGTAGAGGCAGCTTCATATGGCTACTTTATTTACATCTCTATGTATGGTGAAGCTACTGATGTACAACCATCCATAGAGATGCACATACAGCTACTTTTGTATATCTCTATGTTTCCGCAATGGAAAAACTAGGATCTAGAAATGAAGTGATTTACTGCATACAAATACAAAGATCTAGATTCCTTCCATTGCTCAACTTACAAAAAAGCAGGTAACTAAACACACAGCCACGTTACGGATCACGGATATCATCTGTTTAAGAGATCTAGCGATGTTTTGGGTGCAAGTCTCTAGATTCCTCCCATCACTCAGCTTACAAAATCAATCCTGTGTAATTAAGTCACTCGCCATGTGTTTCGTGCAATACTCCTTCCACCTCATCAACACAAGTTTGGCAGCACATCTCCACATGCAAGTGCAGGACCTGCAACAAACACACACACAACTCTCAATAAAAAAAAAATAGAAGATAAAACAGAAACACTCCCGACTTCATACCATTATTCATGCCATCAAATCCATCACCTCTCCGATAGAGATCCAACTCACCTTTCGCAGAGCCATCTTCACAGGACTCTGTGCAACCCAACCTCCACAGACAAAATGTTTTTTCCAGGTCCGAAATACTCCTCCTCCGTAAACTGATGGAAGACTAAATTTGCAACTAAAGAGATGGGACTGAGAAAACAAGATGTCTAGATTCTGGAAATGGAGAGTGAGGATCCCAAGGCATAGACATAGTTTAAGAGAAAGCTAGAGAATGAGTGAGGCTTCGAAGTTGGAACTCTTCCGACCAGGATGTGCTCATTATATTTATTACTAGTCCAAACTCCAAACCGTGTGCAGCAGCAACAGTTACCGACTTTGGAGGGAGACTTTACTTTTACAGACATTGGCTTCTACAGACACATGCACTGTAACACTGTTTTTGGATGGAGACTTTCATCCCTGACGTTGAGGGAACTTGAAGGACCGACCTCTCTTCTCCGATGTCTGCACCGATTTCATGGAGGAGCCTGTTGGGGTAAGTTATTGGTTTTATTCTTGGCGTAGGTTACCAAGAGTTTAGCCCACTTTTCTCCCCCCCCCCCTTTTTCTTTTCTTTGGACTCAAATTAACCCCTACATGACCAAGACATTTTGTAGAGCCTAAATCCTAAGAATAGATTTTTTAAGAAAATTAGGTGTAAAAAGGGTTGTAGATATATGGAGAATTAAATAATTAATGATTAAGTTTACACTAAATAGTAAATTAATCAAGAAGTGCCTATTCATATCCAAGATATAGGAATTAATGGGAAAAAGGGTTGAACTCGCACCCTTTGGGAAGGGTGTGCCTTTTCATGAATAGATATGAATAGATGTGAGGATTTAGTGGAATTCATCTTAATGGTTAGTTATAGGAAAAACCGTTTTTCCAAGAGGTGTGTCTCTTGGATTTTATGAATTTTATGGATTTTTCCAAGAGGTGTGCCTTTTGGATTGATAAATTGAAGTATATTAAATATATAGATTAGATAGGTTTTTTTAATGGTATTTAACCCCTAAAGGCCCAAGGCATTTTCACACCAAAAATACTTCGAAACTACTCGTTCTAGTGCAATGAGTAATGAGGTAATCAAAACATTGTATTTCTACAACTAACCGTAGAATCTAAATAAAGACTTGTTTTTTAATGACCTCACAAAATTTCACAAACTTTGACCTCACGGATTGAAAGATTATTTGAACCTAGGTATTTCTAGGAATAGTTATTCAAAATTTATGTTGACCAGATTGTGTCAAACGTCATTGTTTCATACATAAGTCTACAAAACAAGTTTGGGGAGGGCTCCGGTTTAACACTATAAAGACAAGAGGCCCATAGGTGGTCACTTTTGGAGTAATTTGTTGTAGACCAAAAGCCTTCTCGTTGTTCCACAAACCACACCTTTCACATCAACCCCCAAAGGATCGAAGCATTGGAGAGAAATCTCTACTCCATCGATTAAAAACTACCAAGATGAATGTTTTGAGAAAGGAACCATACAATCTATCTTCTAAACTTATAGATGGGAGTTAATTGGGAGATATCTTTGAGGAGGAGGAAGGGGTTTAACCTAAGATGGGGGCTTAACTTTTATTTTTACTTTTACAATTTTAGTTAACTACCTAAATTCACATTATCCATTAGGAACAACTGGTCAGTATAATAGATGTTAGTTGAAAATCTTCAAAAGATATTGGTTGAAAGAATCTTCAATCCAAAGGTACATGTTGTCCTCAACGGGGCAATGATAGTCCTTGTTATGATCTAGGTTTGCATGATGCCGTTAAAGTATCTAAGGGACCAATGGACAGTTTATACAATCACGTATTTTTCTCTTAGATAATCAGATATTTATGAAAACTTAGCAAGATAGGTCAATATACTAGTGATCAAAATGTCTAGAAACTCTAACGTACAATGTGTTGTAACCATCGTGGAGGGTAGGGGGTCCTTGATGGGAGAGAGGCAGAGTGGAGAATGACTAGCGAGTGAGCTCCGTATTTCCTGGTCAGGGGAGGAGGGGACTTAGCCTGTGAGCTGCAAACGACGTGCGATAGGAGTTGGCTGGCCCTATTGTGAGCCCTCGTAGTGTGCAGATCAGAGGTGGTATGGTGAGAGTTGAGGTCCATAGTAGACGTGTTGGATGGCTCAAACACTAGATCTGAGGTGGGGAGTTTGATGATGCCCTAAACAAGTACAGATCTGTGCAAGTTTGTTCTGAAGCCGGAAACTTAGTGTTGGAGCCAGATCTGTAACACTTAGTCCACACAGATAATGACCCATCCCAGATCTAGAGTGCTAGGATTCGATCTGTAAACCCTCCCATCAAGTCCCCCTTTCCCCAACCTAGGAATCCTAACTTCAAGATTGCGAGAAGGCATCACCAAATACTGCTGCTACGCAGCTCCAAGTCACCATTACAGGCTACCCCTCACCCTCCCATCTCGTGCAATTATTCGTTGTTAGTATTAGAGTTTACTAACACATTATGTAGGATTGTATACACAACTGTGTGCTTTATTCAGTGGACCAGCTGCATCAGCAGAGCTGATCTCAACAAAGACATCAGATCAGCAGTCTCCAACACGACGCGAAGCAAGTCGCCAACGAACCGGGCCACGCTCCAATTACCAGACCTACACAAGCAGCTTAGCAGATCAGCCTCACTAGATCCAGGTAAGTTCATCAACCACTCCCATTTCCATTCTCGTTTTTGTTGCAGTAGAAAAGTAACCACTAGATCACAAACCCTCACCCTTCTCACATGGAACACCACGTTTCAAACATTTAGACACAACACTAGTACCAAAACACCTAGACAGACCATATCACTTGAAAATAGTTCAGAATACCTCTCTCCTCCTGCACATACACTTCTGGGATCTATCCTCCCCACGCGGAAGCGCTGCCACTTTTTATGTGGAAACAATGTAGAAAGACCACAAATCTATCAAGAAGTAAAAACCCGGAGTAGGCAGCAACAAAAATACGTGCAGATCTGGAAGCAACACAAAAAAGATAGAACCAACATCGAAAGAAACACACGTAGCAGATCACACAAACACACACAGAAGTTGCAGAGCTTCCTCTCCCCACCCTACTCTCACACCTCCTCACTCTATTACACTCCCCACTCACCTCCCATCCCCCTCTGCTCTATTCCTTTCCCCCTCCTCCAGTCTCTCTTCCCCTCCATGTTCCCCTACCCCTCCCCACATTCCCCAAAACCCTCCTACCCCTCCTCACACCCACACCCCCCTCCTGTAGACAGACACAAAAACCTAGCAGCTCCCTGCAGTAACCCAGCTAATGATAACAGAGACCCTCGACACCCATCCAGCGACCCCAAAAACCCTCCTAGCGACCCTGAAAAAAAATTAGCGACCCTCGAAACCCCCCGAGCGACCCCGACATCCTCAATAGCGACACCAAAAACTCAAGCCGCGGCCTAGCAAACCTTTGTAGAGACCCTGCCCACGCGCGTAGCGACCTTGTTGACAATCCAAGCGACCCTGACAACCTTTACAAAGACCCCCTCACCCCCCCTTGCAACCTACCCAATGTTGGTAGCGACCCCCCCAAATTCCTCCAAGACCCAACTAATACTGGTACCTATACTAATATGTATACTGGTACATATACTAATATGTATACTCATACATATATGGGTACAAATACTGGTACATATACTGGTACCTATACTGGTACGCATACTGATACATATACTGGTACGTACACTGATACGTACACTGCTACGTATACGGGTATGTATACTTATACGTATATTAATACAAATATTGGTACATATACTAATACGAATAATAATACAAATACCAACACATATACTGGTATGTATACTAGTACGAATACTAACACGAATACTAACACGAATACTAACACGAATACTGGTATGTATACTAGTACGAATACTAACATGAATACTAACACAATTGCTAATACAAATACCAAAACAAATATTGAGGCATATACTAATACGAACATACGAATGAATACTAATATAAAACCAAATACAACTACACATACACACACAAAGACAAACACACACCATCAACGAAACGCATACATATACACACACACATACAAAAACAAATACATACAAACAAAAAAGCACAAAATACTATACAAAATACTATACAAAAAAACCCATCTACTACAAACTACTAATATTAATTGGTGGGGACATAGAGATTAATCCAGGGCCCATGCCGAACATATTAAAAAGACACCCCGCTTCGCACAAAAAGAATGCCAAAACATATTTTATACCAAATACAATAAAACTACAACCCGAATACGAACACATCGCCCAAAAATTTGCCCCCCTTTTCAAAACAACACATATATCACATCAACAACACAATAATACATACCCACACATTGCCATATATATATAAACCAACATAATGAATACCCTCCATCCCACATTCTATATGCCCTAGCCATCACTATACACCCCAACATAGGCCTCTGCAATCAACTCCTAAACACACAAAATCAAAACATAACCCAATGGACCAATACACTCCTACACACTCTACATAATCTACAGAACCCCCCCGAAAGACACATTAGTACCCCATATCCTCACACAATATTTCTTGAAACTAATTTAAACATCATAAATCACAACACATCGATAAACAAAGAACTATATGACTTTATACACAACCAAAATACACCCCCAACAAATGACATGTTAAAACAAAGATTTCCCTACCTCCCCAACACTATCATAAATGAGGCACTAAAATGCCTAAACCCCCTCCCGGAATACACTCATCCACCCCCACCACCAAACCACATCCCACCACAAAACCATAACCCACATACGAACAACAACAATACAAGCATAATAACATGGAACGCCTCATCCCTAAATACCGCGCTCCCAAACCTACAAAACATAATTATACACACTAACACACCACCGGCACTCATAGTCATACAAGAAACAAAAATATTGGCCACAAAATCCACAAAATACATACAAAGACTATTTCCCGACTATAAACTTATCTTCAATAATACACATGCCCTAACACGATGCATACAACAAAGAAGACCATATACACCAGACCGAAGGGGCCTCCTCACTCTTATACACAAAAACTACGCCTTTCCGCGCAATGTCAAAAAAATTCCCACCCCGATGAACTTATCCCCATACCTCCAAATTATGAAAATCTCCAATCACCCACTACAATCATGGCTAATCCACCACATATACTTGCCATCCCACCCCGAAGACATCAGACTCACCGAGGACATCAAAACTAACATCACCACCCATAATACCAACAACCCCAACCACAACCACATCTTATGTGGCGACTTCAATAGAGACGTTGCCCTCATAGGTAGACAAAACGGAAACCAACACACACCACCACAAATAATAGACCTGCAATGGAAACAATTTACAGAAAACCTAAACTTTAATTATATTCCCACAAACATTACATACTCTAGACAAGGAGGATACAACTATAGCAACTGAAGCCTAATTGATGGATTCTACGTCCGTGCAACTAACCATACCACATTTACTTCCACAACAAATAATAACATTCATTTGAACTCCGATCACTCACCTATACAACTCCACATCCCAAATAACACATTTATAAACCGTACACCAACCAACACAAACAATGACCACATAGGTATCCTCAACCCCATAAACATATATACCACAAACTTCTACTACTTCTAGGAGGAGACATTGAAACCAATCCGGGACCCATGCCCAATATACTTAAAAGACATCCTACATCACATAAGATAAATGCCAAAATCTACTTTATACCTAATACCATAAAACTCCAACTAGAATATGAACACATTGCAAAACCCTTCGCACCATTTCTAAAAAACACACATACATTACACCACATACACAACACTTCCCACCCAAACATTGCCCAATACATACAACAAAAAAATACGCATCCACCACCCCACATCGCATATGCACTAATAATCACTACTCATCCAAACATAGATGAATGTAACCAACTTCTAAATCCACAAAATTTGAACACAATTACATGGACTAATACACTCCTACAAACCTTACTAACCTTACAAAACCCACAAGAAGGACACATTTACATTCCACACCCCTATACTGAATTCCTAGAAGACAACTAAAATATTATAAACCATGAGAACTCAATACATAAAAGACTATACGACTTCTTACATAGTCAGGACATACCACCCTCAAATGATATAATAAAACTAAAATTCCCTTACCTCCCTAACAACCTCATAAGTGAATCACTAAAATGTCTAGACCCTATACCAGAATATACCCATCCACCTCCACCTCTTCCCTACATCCCTCCTCAAAATCAAAATCAAAACATTAGACCAAACCAAGAAAATACATACATAATCACATGGAATGCCTCCTCACTAAACACTGCCCTTCCTAGCTTACAAACTCTAGTCGCAAACACAGACACACCACCGGCTCTTATAGTTATACAAGAAATAAAACTAACCGCCACAAAATCTACAAAATATATACAAAATATATTTCAAGACTATAAACTCATCTTTAACAATACACATGCACTTACAAGATGCATGCAACAAAGGAGACCATACACACCGGGCCGCGGTGGCCTCCTTACATTAATACACAAAAAATATACATTCCCCGGCAACATCAACAAAATCCCTACCCCAATGCACATATCACCATACATTCAAATAATTAAAATCACTAATCACCCACTACAACCGTGGTTAATCTTTCACATGTATATGCCATCCCATCCCGAAGATACTAGATTTCTCTTAGATATACAAAACACTATTACAACCCATATTAATAATCATCCCAATCATACATACCTATTATGTGGAGACTTCAATAGAGACATAGCGCTAATTGGCCGCCAAAATGGAAACCATCACACCCCCCCTCAAAACATTGATTACCAATGGCGCCGCTTCACAGAAAACTTAAACTTCATTTACATCAATACCGATACACAATTCTCTAGACAAGGTGGCTACAATTATAGTGATTGGAGTCTAATAGATGGTTTCTATATAAATACAAACAACAACACACAATACACCTCCACAACAAACAAAGATATTATTCTCAATTCGGACCACTCACCCATACAACTGCACATTCCAACTAACACACCAATTAGTAGAACTCCTACAATCCCAAACAAAGACACTATACGCATACTCAACCCCATCCCTCATAAACACTCTTGAAAACAATAGTCAATTAACACAAGCACAATGGCAAGAAGCATGCCACTCTCTAGACAAACTCATCAATAAAATCTCTGATACACTAGAACAAACTTGTAGAGCACACCCAATACCCCAAATGACAAACAGAACCTCTCAACAAGGCGGGTATCTACCCCGCAAACTTTCTAAAACTTGGAAACAATACTTAACCACATACCATACCATACGTAAAACCATTAGAATTGTAAAAAACAACCCTGAATGGCGTAACCATCCCATACACAACGAACTACTAACTATACAACACATCCAAATCCCTACCCCGCTGCCTCCGGACCTTCCCCATGATACATGGATAAAAGATATCGCGATAATTGCAAAAAATGCCAACATACAAGCCCGGAAAATAATCACAAAATACGCAAAAGAAAACATTAAAAAAGCCATCTCAAAATACAGACAACTATACGAAATCAGCCCCAAAAAAATTAACAAAAAAGTCTTTAAAAACCTTGAATACCCACCAATGGATTGTATCAAAGATCAATATAATAATATTCTAACTAGCCCCGAAGACATTGCGAATGAAATATTTAACCAACAAACAAAAACCAATAGACCAACAGTACCAACATGTAATTACCAGCCACAACATACAATAGAATGCACATGTGCAATACGCCAATACCCTTGGCACGACCTGGACGGATATACCCTTGACAAACGAGGCGAACTAGAAATTCCACTACATAAATACCTCAACAGAGCCACATACGACACATGCCTTCAAAATCTTGGAAATATTAAAGCCCCAGGCCCAAACCGCATACCAAACTCAATACTAAAAAACATGCCTCCAAGATATCACAAGCTATTATTTCTATTCTTCTCCCACTGCTATAAACAAAAACAGATACCAAACTCATGGAAATTAAGTACAACAATTCTACTATACAAAAAAGGCGACCCGTCCATACTACCAACCATAGACCAATTGCACTAGCTAACACAATATACAAACTCTTTACCAGTACACTCACCTCCATACTATCCTCAAATGGCGAAAAATTCAAAATCCTACATGATAGTCAAGAAGGTTTTAGAGCAGAGAGAAGTACCGCACGACAAATACAAACTATAATAGCCGCACTAGAAGACGCAAAGTTTACTAACCAAGATATATACATACTATACGTGGACTTCAAAAATGCCTTTGGCTCAATTGACCATGTCCGACTTCTAGCAATAATGATGGACCTTGGTTACCCAAAAGATGCAACTACACTTGTTGGAAACATCTATTCTAAATCATCTACATGTTATACAGGTGAACACTTTGGGAAAACAAAACCTATACCCATCCAAAGAGAAACTATACAAGGGGATACCCTCAGCCCATACCTATTCATTATATTTCTAGAACCACTACTCAGATGGCTAGAAAGAGGAAATTACGGATACACTTTTGGCACATCACAGGTCATAATAAACTCTGCCGCATACGCGGATGACCTAGCCACCATAACTAACAAAATCAAATCAATCCAAATACAACTAAACAAAATTGATAGATATTGTAAATGGGCCGGTATGGACGTAGGTGTCCCAAAATGTGCCGCTACCGGATGCCCAAACAAATCCAAATTGAATCCTACCACTTTCAAAGCCCTAATGCAAGCCTCGAACATCAATTACCGCAATCAACCGATCCCCATACTACACCAAAATGAACCATACATATACTTAGGCACAAACCTTGTTCCCTCACTGAAATGGAAAATCCAAATCCACACCACAACGACAAAACTCATCAAACAATGCAAAGAACTAACAACATGCCCAACTACCATGAAACAAAAAATAAAAATGGTTGATACCGTACTACGCCTAGGTGTGGCATACAGTTTCTACGGTGTACCATACTCTATGCCAGCTATCAAAAAACTTGATAAAAAAATAATAGCCATACAAAAATGTATGTCAACTGCAATAATCCAACTACCACATAACCTATTTGGACTTGAAGCTTTCTCCCTCAAAAACGCATACCTCCGTTGTATAGGCGAACAACTGCAAAATGCTTTAAACGATAAAGGAAGACTTGGGAAAATATATAATGGATTAACTCATTATGTCCTTGCCCAATATGGTGGCGCCGAAAACATACCGAGAATTAAAAAAAGTGACTGCATAAGATCACCAATAACACGAACATTCTTCTTATTAAAACATATAGCTAAAGCCCACCTTAAAAGTACGCTCCCGAACTTCCTCACTAATCCTACAACACTAGAAATACTATGGCGCCAAGAAATATTAAATCATAACACACTCAATGCCCAACTCTCCCAAAAGCTTCTACAAAAACTCCTCTCAAAAAATATTTTTGAACTAAACCGAATTACTTTACCTAACGGTACAGACATCATGAACAATGAGGACTTCAAAACCTACCACTTCACCCCATCTAAACTAATAAAGAGTGCCCTAAGTGTTGCTAAACAACTATTTTGCCACCTAACATGCCCCACTATATGTCATACCCCTTGCAACATACACCCATACTCTCATACACTTAAAGATCCATTCATCACCCTCAACAATAACATCATCCCAAGAAATATTCCCACACCAACCAATCCCCCTAACCCTCCACATACATACCACCCCCGCCCCCCAACATACATCCCCAAAAACCCTACCATATACCCCATTAATAATATCATAAACCATAAACATATCCAACACACAGACACAAATAACATACAAAATACCTACACAAAATATCTATGCCAATGGCAACACAATGATAATACATACAATAAATGGCTCCCCCAAAGAGACCTTTTTCCACGGCATGACACCAATACCTCCACACATAACACTGAAAAATTAAAACAATACTACCAAAAGATCCAAAACAAAATATACTCAGATATCATCCTTGCCCACCATCCACAAGAGCAATTCTCAGACTCAAGGTCCGTAACACCACCCATAATTATCCCACTCTTAAACATCTACACAACAGAATGCAACCCCGAAAATGATATCCTTACATCCTCAAACACAATTCAAATAGATAACAATCAAGCACATCTATTCGAAGAAAACGGCCGACATTTATACACCATCCCCGTTACCCGACTCCAATGGCTATGGAATCAATATAATACAAAACTACAAACTCCTACAAACATCGAACCAACGACCCAACCCTTTGAAACCGAAATAATATGGCTCTACCAAAGGTATAAATACCGAATACCAAAAACTAACCCCCTCAAAAATGCCCAATACACAGTACCCACTCTCATTTTAGACTCACTGATCTCATCCTTTAATATCGAGCAATCATACTTCTCTTCCCCGGTCACATGTTCTACCAAACTAAAAAAATTCTACTCACCCTATGAAAGAGACAAAATATTCGGATCCCTAGGAAAGGCCTTTGACTACAAATGGACCGGTAATGGCATAGCCCACCCCCACAACGAGAAGGACATGGAACAAGCCATACATTGGACTAGACTTGCCGCCAAACATGATCCAAATAAGACAAAAACAATCATCATCACACCGAACAACAATTGGTACCAAAACAACAACCAACATCCAAACCCATTCCCAGATTCCCATATCGTCGCAATATTTGAAGCAGACACAATACCATACGAAGAACCTACTATTCCACCCGAGCTAAAAAAAACCCCAAATAGAGCCATCTACATTACAAATACTATGCGTCCATCATCAAAATCAAACCCTTGGTTCCCTAGAACAACTTGCGGAACTTACCTCCATAACAAACAATCTAGGCATACACCGACTATACACAAAACTGGCCCCACCAACATCCATACAAACCCCCGTAAACAAAAGTAAAAACTGGTCAAAACTAAACTATGTCAACAACACATTAAACTATTCCGTCATACCTCCCCCTCTTCCAGACTATCAAACCCATACCACACAAAAATTTAACCCCACACACAGTTATTACACCGACGGCTCCTTTAAACCACCAGAACAAATTAGCCCGGGATCTTGGCGCAGAGAAAAAGCTGGCTATGACATATATAATTCTAACAAAGAAATTAAACTAGCCAAAAGACTTCATGGACTACAAAATATCCTCAGAGCAGAACTCATGGCCATCCACAAAACACTACAAATCATCACAACAAAATACAATGATGAACCCGCACATATATTCACCGATTGTATAAATGCACTCTTCCTACTTAACACTCAAATAACACACCCTACCCTTCACAATAGTCACCCCGACCAAACCATATTAACATCAATGGTCCAAATGTTACAAAACCGTACACAAATCACAACCCTCCACAAAGGGAGAGCCTATGCTAACATTGATGGCAACGAACAAGCACACAAGCTAGTAAAAGAAGGGTGAGAAAAAACACACAAAAACGCCAAAGACCCACACGAACATGCCCATGCTACCCCATACTACTTTCAAAAAGAAGATTGGCCTTCCAAAGAAGATACCCCCGACAAAGGCCCAATTAGATTTTTAGGCAAATATCTCAAAAAACAAGACCTCTACAACAACCTTGACACAATCTCAGAAAATATTCCTAACATAGAAAAATGGACTAACAATAACGACATAGACAATGAACTCTCTACAAATTTTTGGAAAAACCCCATCATCTCAGACTCACAAATAACATGCCTCATCAAATTCCGTACGGGTCAATATATGGGAAACGCTCGCAAACAACTCTTCTTTGGAATAGAAAGATTCCCGTCCATAACATGTCCCATATGCCCCTCAACGGACCCCGACACATGGCTCCATGTTCTACTCAAATGCCAAAACCACCACATACACTCTCTAATTGTTAAAAGACATAATAAAGCGGTATGGGAAATCCGAAAACAAATCACCTCCTACAATAAATCGAGATGTTTTATACTAATGAACGCCGGTACTTATAATAACAATCCACAAGAGAATACGGTCCCCCCTTGGCTACTCCCATGCTCGTGTATGACCCAAAGATGTCATTGCAACGCTAGGCTCAAACCAGACATCCTTTGTGTTAAAGGCTTACCATACAATGACCCACCACCCGATAACATCAACCAAGACTACACCATTCAATTCATTGAATTTACATATTGCAACGATAGATTTTCCCCGGAAACAATCCAAAATAAAATAGATAAATACCAACCCCTTATTGACGACATCATTGCCCTCGGATGGAATGTAGACCCCCTTGTTGTAATCACATCCGGCGCTCGTGCCATCACCTTTATCCCATCTATAAAGACTCTAGAAGATATCTTCAAAATACCCATTGATACAATTAGAAACACCTTTAAAAACATTAACACCACCGCTACTCAATATGCCATGTCTATTTTACTACACAAACGCAAAATTGAAAACAACCAAGCAATTCCCGACACACAAGACCCCCCTTGATTTTCCCCACTTCGATTTTCCTGACTGATTAGTCTTGTGGCTCATGGCTTCCTACTTGCTTGTTTGTGTTTTTGGCTACTTGTTTGGTAAGATGGATGTTTAGTTGGTTGGGTGTCTTGCTTGGCGGGTCTCTGGCTACCCGTTAGATAGTGTCTACCCTCGAGAGGGGGAAGTAGTTCCTTCTTACTAATTCCTTGTCCGGTGGGCATGGTCTTAGTAGTGGAACGAACAGACACTTTATTCACGCCGATCTCCTTCGGAGACCAGCGTTCTTCTTCTTCTTCTTCTTCTTCCTCAACCCCATCCCACAAAACAACATAGAATTATTCAACACAAAATTCTTCGAGGAAAACTCACTACGCATTGACTCCCTAATAAATGAATTAGAATCTAATAACCATCTTTCCCAAACGCAATGGCAAGAAGCGTGTCACACTCTAGATACACTCATCAACAACATATCCAATACAATTGAACAAACCTGCAAAGCCCAACCTATACCACAAATGACAAATCGAACATCACAACAAGATGGATATTTACCCCGTAAACTATCTAAAACATGGAAACAACATCTAACCATTTACCACACTATACGAAAAACCATAAGAACCGTAAACAACAACCCCCAATGGCGAAACCACCCTATCCTCAACGAACTCCAAAACCTTCAACACATACAAATCCCTAATCCACCCCCCATACATCTATTCATGACACATGGATAAATAAGATAACATTAATTGCAAAAAACGCCAACATACAAGCCCAAAAAATCACCACCAAACATACCCAAGAAAACATTCAAAAAGCCATCTCCAAATACAGACAACTATATGAAACTAGCCCCAAGAAAATAAACAGAAGAATATTCAAAACTATGGGGTCCCCACCATTAGACTGCATCACCGACCAATATAACAATATACTAACTAGCCCAGAAGACATTGCAAACGAAATATTTAACCAACAAACAAAAAACAACACACCTACGGTAAACACATGCAACTATCAACCGGACCACCGCACTACATGCACATGCGCAATACAACAATACCCATGGCATGACCTAGATGGATTCACATTAGAAACAAGAGGAGACCCGGAAATCCCACTACACACATACTTTAATCAAGCTACATATGACACTTGCCTACGTAACCTAGGAAATAATAAAGCCCCCGGACCAGACCGCATACCGAACTCTATACTGAAAAATATGCCCCCGAGGTTCCACAAACTACTAAACCGCTTCTTCTCCCACTGCTATAAACAAAAACAAATCCTTGCTTCATGGAAAACAAGTGCAACAATCCTACTATACAAAAAAGGAGACCCATCCATGCTACCAAACCATAGACCTATTGCACTAGCCAATACTATCTACAAACTATTTACGAGCACACTCACATCAATACTATCATCATATGGCAAAAAACATAAAATATTGCATGATAGCCAAGAGGGGTTCCGTGCAGAAAGAAGCACCGCTAGACAAATCTAAACAATAATAGCCGCATTAGAAGACGCACGATTTACAAACCAAGACATATTTATATTGTATGTTGACTTTAAAAATGCCTTCGGTTCTATTGACCATGCTAGACTTTTAGCCATAATGACGGACCTTGGATACCCCAAAGACGCCACCGCACTAGTGGGAAATATATACTCGGAATCCTCAACCATCTGTATAGGAGAACACTTTGGTAAAACTAAACCCATAGCCATCCAAAGGGGAACAATACAAGGAGACACCCTAAGCCCATATTTATTCATTATATTCCTAGAACCACTACTTAGATGGCTAGATAGAGGCAACAATGGATACACATTTGGGACATCACAAACTACCATCAACTCCACGGCATACGCGGATGACCTTGCGGCCATAACCAACAAAATCAACGACATAAAAATACAACTAAACAAAATAGACAGGTATTGCAAATGGACAGGTATGGATGTAGGGGTCCCAAAATGTGCCGTCACTGGATGCCCAAATAAATCAAAAACAAACCCCACCGCATTCAAAGCCCTAATACAAACCTCTAACATTCATTACCGAGACCAACCAATACCCGTACTACACCAAAATGAACCATACATATATTTAGGAATAAGTCTTGTCCCCTCCCTAAAATGGAAAATCCAAATCCATGCCACCACCAAAAAATTAACTAAACAATGCAAAGAACTAGTAGCTTGCCCGGCTACTATGAAACAAAAAATAAAAATGATCGACACAGTTTTAAGACCGGGCGTGGCATACAGCTTCTACGCGGTACCATACTCAATGCCCGCCATCAAAAAACTAGACCAATAGATAACGGCTACACAAAAAACCGTATGCGGCATGCCAAAATGCATGTCTAATATAATAACCCAACTACCACATAACCTCTTTGGACTAGAAGCCTTCTCACTAAAAAACGCATACCTTAGATGCATAGGAGAACAACTCCAGAACGCTCTAAATGACGGTGGTAGACTTGGGAAAATATACAAGGGCTTAACACATCACATCCTCGCCCAATATGGGGGGGCCGAAAACATACCTCGAATAAAACAGACAAACTGCACAAGATCACCAATAACACGTACCTTCTTTTTGCTAAAACATGTAGCAAAAGTCTACCTAAAAAGTACTTTCCCCAACTTTCTTATAGAACCAACATCACTAGAAAAAGTTTGGACTCTTGAAACACAAAGTCATAACACACTCAACACACAATGATCTCAAAAGTTATTACAAAAACTCCTATCAAAAAGCATATACGAACTAAAACAAATCTCCCTACCTAACGGAACACACATCATGAACAATGAAGAATTCAAAACCTACAACTTCACCCCATCAAAACTAATTAAAAGTGCCCTCAAAATCGCACGACAACTCTTTTGCCACCCAATATATCCCCCCCCACCCAATACCCAAGCCAATACACATATATACTCCCATACACTTAGAGACCCATTCATCACTATAAACAACGACATCACCCCAAGAAACACCCCCCTACAATCGATACACCCTCCCCACTCCCACCCACACCACCCCCAACCCCCAAACCACATCCTTAAAAACCCCACCACATACCCCATTAACAGCATCATACACCACGAATACAAGGAAAAAATAGATAAAAACCAAATCGAAAACAATTACACTAGATATCTATGCCAATGGACCCACAATAACCACACCTACAACAAATGGCTCCCCCAAAGAAACCTCTTCCCAAGACACAACCAAAATACCATTACACATAATACAAATAAATTGACACAATACTATCAAAAAATTCAACACAAATTTTACACCAAGATTATCCAAGCTCACCACCCACAAAATCAACTCCAAGACACAAGATCCGTCACCCCACACACAATAATCTCCCTACTAAACATTTACACAACGGAATGTAACCCCGAAAACGACATTCTCACCTCATCTAACACAATTAAAATTGACAAAGACCAAGCACACTTATACGAAGAAGATGGACGACACCTCTTCACCATCCCAATCACTAGGCTCACATGGTTATGGAATCAATACAACACTAAACTACAAACCCCCAGAAACATTGAACCAACAACCCAACCATTCGAAACCGAAGTCATATGGCTATACCAAAGATACAAATACAGAATACCAAAAAATAACCCCCTTAAACTTACACAATATACTCTACCCATAGCCATACTAAACTCATTAATCTCAACATTCAACATCCAACACTCATAAAGAAGAAGAAGAAGAACGCCGGTCCCCGAAGGGGGCCGGCGTGAGTAAAGTGTCCGTTCATTCCACCACTAAGTCCATGCCCACCGGGCATGGGTTAGTAGTATGGAACTACTTCCCCCTTTCGAGGGTGGACACTATGAACACGCAATTAAGCAATTATGCACTTAGCCAAGTGCACTGGTTGCTGGCAGAAAGCCGCAAGTTATTTGCTCATAACTTTTTTTTAAATCAAAATTTGGCAAAAGTTTTGTATGTTTTTTGTCACAAAATTTTGGTGTTTGTCGTGTCAAACATTGGCATCTTCATGTTCATATCAGTAATATATTTTTAACATTCGCTACGTTTTTTTAGATAATATATGATTTCTAATCTAGTTTGCAAATCCTGCTACAAAATTATAATCATGTGCCCAAAGAGCTAATAAATGTGTTCTGAGTTGTTATAGGATTTTAGAGTACTGCACTACAAATACAATGTGTAAGAGATACAAAAATATATATGCAATTTCCTAAGACAGTGTAAAGTACCTCACTGTATTTTATAATGCAAAAACATACATAATCAAGCAATTCCACACTATTGCTGGGGGATTCTAAAATCAAACATATCATATGGACCACCCAATATATAAATATATACCACCCACCGAACAATAGACACATCTCAAACTGCATTATACTAACGTACTTGCCACCTAAATTGCGTGCATGCTCTACTATAGTATATAACTCCAGGGCTCAGAGCTCATCATCTGGCACAACGACTCCCTCCATGTGTCCAATGGCTTCCAATAGTAACAACCATGAAATAGCATATCAATTCAAGTCAGTTATTTGGTGAAATAGCATATCAATCCAAGTCAATTATTTTCACACATTGTCACATATTTTCGGCCAACGTACCCAAAAAACCTCTACCTTCCCACATAAAACTTTGAGATCTTCGTATGATTCACTTTTGATTTTTCCTACAGCATTATGTGATGTAAAACTTCTTATTGACCATTTGGATTCTCATTTAAAACAATATCGAGTTCCCCAAAAAATATAACGTGAATTGAGAATTTTTGAACCTCCACTCATTGCACAATTTTTTTGAATATGCTACACTCATTGTCTACCTCTAAGAATTGGTATATAGCAAACTAACATCATGCTTAACATTATGGTAATTAATTGAGACCCTTTAAAATGCAAAAATTGGACAATAATTCACGTCAAAGTCTGCTGATCTAGAAAACGCAGGGATGAAAATGAGCCTTTTCTCAACTTCAAACATTATAATCTTTCAATCCGTGCGGTCAAACTTTATGAAATTTTGTGAGTATATTACTTAATAAGTCTTTATTGAGATCCTACGGTTAAAACTACAAAAAAACTTCATTTTTTCATCCAAGCTAATTGCACTAAAACAAGCATTTTTAACGAGTTTTTTTAGATATTCTCTACACCATTTATGTACTATGGTACTTTGGGTATCAATAGCGAGGGTATCACAAGCAGGGTATGAATTCCTAGGTACCACCATCCGGTTTTCAATCTAGGTATTGGATCAGGGTATCAATTAGGGTTTGAAAATTAGGGTTTTCATTTAGAGGGTATCAATTGAGGATATCATTGGGTAGTGCTAGGAGGGGTGTGCGCGCGCACACCCCTGGCAGTTGTTGTGAGGGAGGCTGTGAGTTTGAGAGAGGGTTTGGAGGAGGGAGAGGCTTGTGGGTTTGTAAGAGAGTGGCTTGTGAGGGCGGAGGGTGAGGAGAGAAGAGTTGTGAGGGAGAGGAATGGAAGGGAGATGTGAGGGAGAGAGGTTGTGGGCGGCTAGGGTTTGGGAGAGTGTAAGAAATGGAAAATTATAGAGTAGCACTGTGCCTGCCCTGCGCCGCGCCCCGCCCTCGCTTCGCCTGCCCGCGCCTTCG